>SNQJ01S0037616.1:166238-178869 GCA_010110895.2 Picea sitchensis
CGATATAGTGATGGATCTACTGGATTAGAATCTGAATCTCTTACTTTTCTTATTTCTGTAGTCATAGGAGTGTCCATGGATTTTCAATCCATCACTCCAAACTTTTGAAGAATCTTTATTACATACTTTCCTTGTCCAAGGAATACTTCACCATGCTTTTGCCATACTTCTAGCCCAAGTAATAATGCATGAGACCAAGATATTTCATATCAAACTCAGAAGCTAGTTCCTTTTTTCACTGGATGATGAGAGACTCTTCACCTGTTAGGAATATATCGTCAACATATAGTAGTAGAATCACAGGCACATTGTTCACGACTTTGTAGTAAATATTTGGATCTACATGACTTTTGAAGAAACCAAGTCTCATTAGATAGTTGTCTATTCTTTCATACCAAGCTCTTGGAGCTTGCTTGAGTCCATATAAAGATTTATTTAGTCTGCAAACATGAGTGTCTCTGGAATGTACTCCAAACCCTTGAGGTTGTTCAATATATACTTCTTCTTTGATTGCTCCATTGAGGAAAGTTGTTTTTACATCCATCTCATGTAAATTCCATCCCATGGAAGTGACAAGAGATATGATAGCTCTAATGGAAGTATATCTAGCAACTGGAGCAAATGTTTCGTCATATTCTTCTCCCTCCTTCTGAGATAACCCTCTAGCTACAAACCTTGATTTATATTTATCCACGCTTCTGTCTGCTGCATGTTTGATCTTATATACCCATTTTGAAGTTACTACTGATTTTTCTTTAGGTCTAGGCACAATTTCCCATACATATTTTGTCATGATGGATTGGTGTTATTCCGTCATAGCTTCTTTCCATTGTTTCTTCTGAACTTACTCTTCAAATGTGGTAGGTTCTTCATCTAGAATATTTGTCATACATGCTGCATAGCTTGAGAATATTTTGGGCTTCTTACTTTTTTTGAAGGTCCCATCTGGGGCCTTGAGTCTTTCTACTTCTTGTAAGGTAGCTTCAAGCCAAGATGGTTGTTTCTTGGTCTTAGGTATGGTTTCTAAATCAATGGTCTCACATGGTTTCATCAGATGATCAAATTGTTCCTTTTCTTTATTTTGATTTTCAGGAAGACATGTGCCTTCTTCAATAGGCTCTTCATACTCTTCTTCTTCTATAGTTTATTCTATAGTTTCTTCTATGGATTTCTTGAAAGCCATCTTTTCATTGAAGGTCATGTCTCTGTTGACTTCAATCTTATGTTGTTTCGGGATATAGATTCTATAAGCCTTGGATGATTCGCTATATCCCACGAATATGCCCTTCTTNTTTCTTCTATGGATTTCTTGAAAGCCATCTTTTCATTGAAGGTCACGTCTTTGCTGACTTCAATCTTATGTTGTTCCGATATATAGATTCTATAAGCCTTGGATGATTCGCTATATCCCACGAATATGCCCTTCTTTCCTGAGTGTTCTAATTTATTCCTTTTGTCCTTGGGAATGTGAGAGTAAACATGACATCCAAAGATTCTTAGGTTTTCCACATTAGGTTTCTTACCTCAGAAGGCTTCTTCTGGAGTCATATTCTTCAATATGTGGTGAGGACTTCTGTTCTGAACATATATAGCTATCATGGTTGCTTCTCCCCATAAGAACATGGATAAACCTTGATCATTTAGTAGTGCCTTCACAAATTCTTCAATAGATATGTTCTTCCTTTCTGCTACACCATTTTGTTGAGGATTATGAGGAACAATTAGCTCCCTCCTAATCCCTGCCAATTTGCAGAATGCAACAAATTCTTTTGATGTGTATTCTCCTCCATTATCTGTTCTCAAGGTCTTGATTTTCTTGTTCATGAGGTTCTCTATCTCTACTTTGAATTCTTGAAACTTGTTGAACACTTTGTCCTTTGTCTTCAAGAGATATAACCAAGTCTTTCTTGAGTAATCATCTATAAGTATTATGTAGTAGAGAGAACCTCCTAGATATTTGACTGGCATCAGACCGCAAACATTTGAGTGTATTAGATCTAGGATCTCCTTAGATATATTGTTGCTTCTTGGGAATGGTTTCTTGATATTCTTTCCAAGAGCACATCCTTTGCAAATTTCTTCATGTGTAGACTGTAATTCTAATATTCCTTCAACCATCTTTTTGAGAAAAGGTAATGCTCGATAGTTAATGTGAGTGTACCTTATGTTCCAAAGTTCATTTGGATTGACTTCATTATGTACAAGAGCTTCTTCATTTTGTTCTAGTAGTCTATATAGATTTCCTTCACGGGTTCCAATAACCCTAGCATTCTCTATGTTGGAGTCTTTATGCCAAGATAACACTTTTCCATCTACGAAAGATATTATGTTTCCTTTGTCTTCTAGGCAAGATATGGATACAAGATTCTTTTCTAAACCAGGTACATGCAAGACATTGCTCAAATAAACATTGTTACCTATTTTCAATTTGATGGAGGCTTGTCCAAATCCTTCGACTGGGTAAGTGATTTTGTCTCCAAGCTCTACCTTGTACGATGTCTTATTCTCATTTAGATTTGAGAGTATGGCTTGATCTTCCATCATATTCCTAGAAGCTCCACTATCAATTATCCACATGTCATATTCAATCGTTCCTGTGAGTGCGGAGTAGTGTAGATGACTAGCGATTGGTGACTAGTCATGCCTTGATCCAAAACTTCAACTTTGAAGTTTCTGTCTTCTGAGAGTGCCAAGAGGTGCGCTAGACTAAGGCACACTTGAATACCTTTGCCTTGAGTGAGATGCTCCATCACAAGGTGTTGGATCGAGGTTTTAGGGTTTCTGCAACTGCACCAACTAGTAACCCTAGCAGCAGTGTCTTGGAAGCTGCTCCTGCTAGTAAACCCTAGCGGTAGTTCTTCAGTGAGCTTAGTATCCTAATGGTTATGCTTCCTTCCAGCAGTTAGACTGAATGAAGGAGATGTGGGCCCATAACCTGTTAGAATGTGCTCATTTTACCATAGACAACACCTTGACCTTGAGAGAGAGAAGAATCCTGGTAGCAATTCAATAGCCAAACAAGGTTAATGAACCAAGCAAGAAGTAACCAAAGTTGATTAGAGATTCCAACCCAAAAATATAGAAGCAATAGGCTTCAGAACTGGCGGCAACACCTTCTCTAGAACTTGCGCACAATATTTCCCGACTGCAATGCGCACAAGTGCCTCTCTACAATTATGAGAAGTGTGTTAAATGAAGACCAACGCCTTGTATTTATACTAATCCTGGCAGACTGCCTAGGCTGAATTCTCATTCTGGGTACTAATTAATTCATATTAATTATATCTCTTAGCCGACATCTCTTCTAGGGTTGTGTTCACTTGTTTTCTTGCTTATGGAGTATTCTAATCTTGTCAAAGGTCACAATGGAGGTCGATACCTCCCAAAGATACCATAATATCAACAATAATTGCACTTGCCATGATCGAATAAATACCATGGATGCATGGCTAACTCTATTTTGAAGAGTCATGATTGTTTTGTTTTGAATAATAGCTTGAGGATTATGTGTTCCATTTCCTCAGGAAAAGATAGTATTAATTGATGAAAGAGTAAATGAGCAGGGATGCTTTGTTGTCATAATAAAAGGAAACATGATTAAGCTTTTACAGACTACATGTAAATGATTGTGAACAAACATGAATTAATTAATTTTCAATACATGCGGAAGTGAAACAATAAAGTGTGTCTATTGTGGACACACACCGCAAGCTAAAGCATGTGATTAAAGCACCGTGTGAATGCAAATTGATGGGAAAATGTGCATGTATGAATGCACAATCTGAATCCATAATAGAGATGCATGTTGATAAGTACTTATGGAATATTGGGTAAGAATATGAAATGACAAAGTTGAGGCTAACTCGAGGTTGAGTTCATCTCAAATAGTGATGAATATGCAATAAAGAAGTTGCATGATGAGACAGTTCCATGGAATTTTGTGGGTACTCTATCAGGAGAACATAGTCATAATCTTAATGATGCTGGAAAATTAGACAATAGGCTACAAAGTCTATTTTTACAAGAATCCTAGATTACATTTTAAAATATCATGCATGAGTAAAATGTATGCAAATAAATGTTGACCAACCTAATTTTCTCTTGGGTAAAATGTACAGAAGGCACTAGTTATTAAATTGTGGGAAAAATATTATTGTTGTAGCATGTTGAATTATCCAAGGAAGTTAAGATGAAAACTTGGCTGAAACTACTCAAGGAACATAGAAGACAAATCCCAAGAGGGACAAATTACTTAATAAAAGGAGGAGGAAAGGAGAAACACGTTCCTTGCTCTGAAAACTCTGATTTTCTTAACATAGTTATAAACCTCAGAAAGGAACAATTGTGAAAGCAAAGGAAAATAAACAAATAAGTATGTTTAAATGAATAGGCTTAGTTGAGCCATGTTAAGTAAAGGCAGTGAGGCCTTGTAAATAACTCCATTGAATTAAAAGTTCCAGACTGTGTGGGAGGAGTTGGAAAAGAGGGAAGAGTCCCTTAACCCTTTTCCTTGTCGTTTATTGTGTTTCTCTGGGATGAGAAACTAATATTTTGATGGTTGTAGAATACCCAACAACTAAATTATTTTTATGGTTGCACTAGTGAGCACATTGAGGAGTAATGTGATGAAGTACATGTAGATATGCTAGGACATATCTAATAATGCTTGCTGATTTAGATTCTATGTACATGCAATTTATTTAACATGACAACTAATATGTTTATGACTATGATAATTCTTGTTGTGTAGGAAAATATTGGAGCTATTGAGGAAGGACAATTGCCAATGGTTGACAACCTCAAGAAGAGAATAAATGCAAAAAGGGTTGTTGTTGAAAGATTGTTAAAGGGGCTTTAAGAGTTCCCATGAAGCACCACCAATGAGGTAAAATCAGAGAGGGTGTTGGCAGCCAGAACAAGTATAAAATATTTCATGCTCATGTGACATGGGAATTGAAAGGGATTGGGTAAGAATCCCTTCTAAAGTACTCTATTATCTTAATGATATGAAAATAATTTTGAGTAGTTGTTGTATGCCATTGATACCTAAGAAGGGTAAGATTCAGGAAAGAAAAATTTGAATAATAGAGAGAGAAAATCTATGTCAGTCAAGGATGATCAAAATCCTTTCAAGGAAATTCCTGAACTAATAGTGTCATCGGTACATTGACCAATCAAAAGTGATTGGGAACAAAAGTGTTCATAAGAAGCACATAGAATTAAATGCATCAAGGAAATTCATGTTTGCATGAGAGGGAAGACAATGGACTATCCATTATGGAAGGATGATCTTCCAATACTATACCAGAGTTGTAGAATGGTAAAGATATGAATTGGGTGGCCATAGGTATTGGCACCCTAGTTATTAGTGAAGAAAGAATGATGGAAGGAATTCATATGAAATTTTAATTTCATATCATGGTGTGTTGATTTGAGATTATGATCAGCTCGAGGTCGGAGGAATTGTCCTAATGTAATAATGAAAGTGGATAGATTATCCTTGTGGTGAGAGGTTGGTTGAGATTCCAACACACCAAGACAAGAGTTCCTAACCTGAAAAAATAATAATGATCGAAAATCAATGCAAGGGTGCATTGTCTATGAATGTGGCCATGGACATTGGCACATTGATTAAACTAATTTAATGTTTGATTGCATTTGGAAAATCTTGGATGCTAAAATGATGCATGTGTAAGGAATGGTATTTCCTTTTTATTTTATATCATGGAATAGATGAATGTGATGTGATTGTTAGTGTGCAAAATTTTTGAAATTGTTTGAAAACCACTGCAAGTGTGCAATGAAAGTTTAATGTGCATGAAAACTAACAATTTATTTGGTTGTGTGAAGAATGAATTGCAGGAGAAAGGGCATTGGATATGGATGTTTTGTAAGCCCATAAGGAATACCAAAACCTCTTGGATGCAAAAGAGCCAAACTATTATGAGAAGGAATATCTCATACTTTTGAATCTGGTTCTGTGTAGAATAGATTTGAAAATGAAAATGTGAAATTAGAAATATGTGGGTAACATATTAGAAAGTTTTGATAAATTAATGATAGTATCTCATGGTTATTGTATGCATGTGGTACATATGAGATGAAAGATATGTCCTGGAGGGACATATGATGGTTGTCAAACTGGAAAGAGTGGAAAAAGGCTATTGTTGTGACATGAGAACCCTATGATAAGCCATGATTGCCATAGAAGACGTTATGTTGTGGTAACACATGCCAGAGGGATGCCTCGGCTATAAGACTCGATGAAGTCTCTAAAACTCTTCTTGTGCAAGAAATACTTGGCAAGGAAAGATGGATCACCTAAGGACTATATAGCATAGAAGGGGATGTCTAAGCCTGGGCCTATAGGGCAAGTGACCTTAAGGAAGAAGATACTTTGATAATTCTTGTAAATTATTGTTTGGGATCATGTACACAATGGATATGTCAAGGAAACAGTGGGCCAAGTTAGTAAGACAGTCGAATGGATGTGGATCCATCAAATTGCAAAAATAAGTATTGTGTTGATATGAGTATTTCCTCTTGAGTTTTGAACTGCAATAAAATGTTTTTGCATGAAATTTTGATTAATATGCTTGTTGTTTGAAATTATTGTAGGCATGCGACAAAGGCCAATAGTCTGGGAAAGGACGAAACCAAGAAAAAGAAAACCTTTCTAAAGCAACTAAAAGATGGGGGCATGACCGGTGTTGTTGAGGTGCAAAGAACACCAAGGACAGTGTTCCTTTAAGGGGGAGGGGATTGTGACACCCTTGTTTCCCCAACTTGTAAATATAATTTTATTCCTGCTAGAAGACTATGGACATATTTGTTATGTGTGGATTTTGGGGAAATACTGAACCTTTTCTAAAGAAGGTAATGTGAATATTTGTGTTCTCAGTGTAAAAAAGAAAATGTTGAATATGTTAGGATCTGATCCTAACCTCTCTCCATGGGTCATTAGTTAGTAGGATATGTTTTCTATGTAATAAAGGCCGACATTAGTTAATAAGGCCTAATAAATAAAGGATAATAAGTCAATGTAAGAAGACCTAATAGAAGCTTTCACTTCTAGAAAGATCTTCCTCTAGAAGTTTCCTTAGAAGGTATAATTAGTATAAATAAGAGTAGGAGGCATTGGATATTTTTTTCTTGGCTATTATTGTAATAGAGCTATGCTTTGTTGGAGGTTTCCCCCTCGAAGAGGCAAGTGAACATTGCTATCATTAATAAAGGTGCTCTTTCTGGTGTTATTCTGGTATTATTTTGATATTGTTCTCAATAAATCATTTTTGTTCTGCCATTGCTTGCTAAATATTTATGTTTTGCATACTATATTATATCTGGAATATCGCAAGTGGTATCAGAGCTCTTTCCAAGGCACGACTTGTGGGGTAATTTTTTTTTCAGGGTAGAGACGTATTTCGGTGTCTTTAAGCTACAAAGATATGTCATTATGAGCATAAAACCATAGATCAGAAGTCATACTGATGCAAGAGCATCGTTGGAAAGCGCACAGAGGTAGGACCACTCAACACGTGTGAGTTCTTCCAGAAATTCAACGTTGACAGTTGCAGCCGATTTTGAAATCCACCTTCACTCAGCGTCAAAATTCACCTTTGGAGGCACGCTTGAGCCGATGCCAAATTTTACCCTTTCAGGCACGTTTTGAAATACAAAGAGTTGGAATATAGAGAGAGACGAGCGGTAAGAGAGAATTGTGAGTTAGTAGGAGATCTCAATCTTTTGAGTGACTGTAATTTTGAATGTATTGTGTAGCCAGTGGGCACTTGTGAATATAATAGAATGGAAAATTGACCCAAATGTATGGTGTTTGGACCGTGGGAATTTTCCTGTTATTTTTTGTTTTCATGAACAAGTGGATGGAACTGTGAATTTTCCCAGTTTCAATTGTTTCTCCTCATTGGAAGCTCTGCAAGGTGTGCATCAAGCAAGAGAGGAACACCATGGATCTGAGTTATCAAAATCCCTCAGACGCAAGGAGTGTGCGGGAGATCAAAGTCTGAACCAGACAAAGCTAAGGAGGGATAACACTTCAGAAGGTGTTGTCGAGACCAGGAATTCATTCCCTAGAAGGAACGAAGGCTGAGTCGTCGTAGACTTAGAAAATTTTCTAAGTTGGAATCGAGTAAAAGCTCAGGAGGAAGAACATCGTTGAGCGTTGGATCACTCTGGAAGTTCCCGTGGATTGTCCGATTGGAAGAAGGAGTGCAGAATTTAATGCTGTGTAGATCCAGGTAAGGGGAGTTCAAAGATTTGAACGGATGGTGTAGAATCCTCGAGGAGGAACACTAAAACCCCGCAGGCCGTTGGATCAAGTGGAGCTATGAGGAGGTTAGCAGTGAGAGTTTCTCAACGCCCATTTCGGCATTTCAGCATTTCAGCCACCAAGGGTTCCAAGAGGCAGAGATATACCTTGTAATCGAATTTCCTGAAATTGCGAAACACGAAGTCGCGATTCACAAAAGATGGAGGATAAGGTGCTGGGACATTTCAGATTTTCGACGATCGGAGATTCCAAGGAACAAGGATACTCCTTATGTCTTGATTTTGTGGAAATGCAAAATCTCGAAGGAGCAAGCACTGAGACATTTTGACATTTCGTCATTTCGGCCACCGGGGGTTCCCAGGGGCAGAGATATCCCTTGTAACCGGATTTCCCGAAATTGCGAAACCCGAAGTCGCGATTCACAAAAACCCAAAGGGATAAGTGTTGGAACATTTTTCCATTTTGGCATTTCAGCCACCGGAGGTTCGAAAGGGGAAAGGAGGGACCCTTGCATCGCAATTCCTCGAATCACGATACCCCGAAAGAGCGAACGCCAAGACAGTTCGGCATTTCGTGGACCGGGATTTCGAAAGACAGAAAATAGGGGATCACTTGCACCGTGATTCTCTGAATCATGAAATTCGATAGCGCTTTGGCGTTAAGTGCGTGGACACAGAGTTGTGGTCACGTGGATGGAGGCTAACGGAGGAGCCAAAGCTCGTTAAGCCCTTTTCAGCATTTCGGGACCCAGGAGGTTGAAGGGCCAAGAATTGTCTGCCATCGAAATCACGAAATCGTGAATTCCTAAATCCCAAAAGGTGGAACGTGGTCACGGGTAGATTTAGGCATTTCGGGGTTCGGGTGTTCGAGAGACCAGGAGTCAGGAGACGTGGAGTCTCGGCTCGTGAATTCGTGAAACCATGAAATGCAAAAAGGAGGCGCGCACAGGTTTCCTCAGGACCTGTACCAGAGAACGAAGGGACCTATGGGTCCATCCAAAGGATTCCAGTGGGAGCTCGAAGGGCCATTTCGGCTCAGGGAAGAGAATGATCCAGAGACCGGGAGGTCGCTGAACCCTGCTGAAGTAGGGGGACTGCATCAAGTGGTATCAGAGCCTCAGTTTTTCGTCTGTAGACACCAGGAAAAGGAGGAAAAGAAGGAGACAAAGAACTCAGAGCTATACTCTGTGTGTGATAGATAGTCGACATAATGCCACCAAGAAGACAAGAGCCACCTTTAGCTAATCGTGTTGTAGAGAGGGAGATGCAAGAGCTTCGCGCCCGATTGGAAACAATGGAAGTAGCACAAAGAAGAGCACCTAACGTTGGGGATGTCAGTGATGCAGAAAGTGAAGAGGTTGAGGTTGAAGAAGCTGTAGGAGAGGATGTTGCATAAGAACGTTTGTTGAGAGAAGTTGCCAAGTTGGGAGGCAAAGCTAAGATAGAGGTCCCCATGTATGAGGAAAATATAGATGTTGAAGAACTATTGGACTGGATAAGGTCCATGGAAAAACACTTCGACTATGAAGATGTCGATGAGGAGAAGAAGGTGAAGCAGGCAGTCACCCAGCTAAAAGTACATGTAGCACCATGGTGGGATGAACTACAAGCTGAGAGGAGAAGTAAAGGCAAATAAAAGATAAAGAGTTAGGACAAGATGGTAGCCAAACTGAAGGCTAAGTTCATACCCAAAGACTACCAGATCAATCTATTCAGGAAGCTACAAAACCTAAGACAGAAAGGGGTGACAGTCAAGGAGTACACTGAGGAGTTCTACCGACTGAACATTAGAACTAGACAAAGGGAGAGAGATGAAGAAAGAGTCACCAGATATATAAATGGCTTGAGATATGAGATCCAGGACGAGCTTAGCATGATGTCAGTAAGGACTGTGGAAGATGCTTATCAGTTTGTGCTGGAGGCAGAGGAGAAGATGGCCAGAAAACAGAACCAACGAGGAAGAGGTAAAGGCTCGATCCCAAGCAAAAGTAAGGGATTTAACCATGACAGAGCACATCAGTCTAAGGATGAGGCTGAGAAACCACACAATCACTTAGAATGAGGAGGAATTTCACGAGGGAGACAGAGTGGTGGAAGAAACTCTTCTAGAGGAAGAGACAGAGGAGGAGTAAGGTGCTATAACTGTTGTAAGATAAGGCACATGTCTTAGGAATGTCCCGAGAAGAAGAAGGAAGGAGGAGAAGCTCACATTTCAGAAGCACAACGAAGAGATGTTGAGGCAGAAGGAGTAGAGGATGGAGCATCCCTGATGTTGAGAAAAGTTCTCTTAAAACGACAGGTGGAAATTGAAAAGCCAGTGCAGAGAAACAGTCTCTTCAAGACAACTTGCAAGACTAAGGACAAAGTATGCAAGGTGATCATTGACAGTGAGAGTACTGACAACCTAGTATCCATAGAGATGGTGGAGAAATTGGAGCTGAAGACAACTGCACATCCGAGGCCATACAAAGTCTCATGGCTGCAAAAAGGACACCAGGTAACGATCGCTAAAGAATGCCTGGTCGAAATTAAAATAGGAGGATATAAAGATGAAATCCTATGTGATGTAATTCCCATGGACGTATGCCACATTCTATTGGGAAGACCATGGTAGTTTGACAGAAATGTCATTCACGATGGAAGAAGGAATACATATACATTGGAGAAGAATCGTACAACACATATGTTGCTTCCAATGGAGGAGAAGAGAGTGAAGGAGGAAGCCTGCACAAGCATACTTCTCATGAGTGGGAAGGAACTCCTGAAAGAAGTCAAGGAAGAAGAGGAGATGTAGTTCACTGTGGTGAGGAAGCCCAAAGTCATCCTTACAAGTACATCAGTGGATGATTTACCTGAANAGCTGCCAAACTCATTGCCGCCCATCAGGAGTATCAGTCATCATATCAACTTGATACTAGGAGCAAGTCTGCCAAACAAGGCAGTGTACAGATTAACACCTCGATAAAATGAGGAGGTGAAGAACCAAGTCCAAGAGTTGTTGGATAAGGGCTTAGTCAGAGAAAGTTTGAGACCATGTGCAGTACCAACTGTGTTAAGCCCAAAGAAAGATGGAGGATGGAGAATGTGCACAGACTCGAGATCCATCAACAAGATCACCATCAGGTACAGATTCCCTTTACCAAGAATGGATGATTTAATGGATTGTTTAAGTGGAGCAAATTTTTTTTCTAAGATAGATCTGAAAAGTGGATATCACCAGATCAGGATGAGAGAAGGTGATGAATGGAAAATAGCCTTTAAGACGAATGAAGGCTTGTATGAGTGGCTAGTTATGCCATTTGGCTTAACGAATGCCCCAAGCACTTTTATGAGACTGATGAATGAAATTCTGAAAGATTTCATTGGCAAGTTTGTGGTTGTATATCTAGATGATATACTGATCTTTAGCAAGACTAAAGAGGAGCATTTGAGACACCTAACGCTAATAATGAGAAGGCTACAACAAGAGAAGTTGTTGATCAATTTGAAGAAATCCTCTTTTATGAGGACATAACTCATTTATTTGGGTTTCGTGATCTCTTCGAATGAACTGAAGATGGATCCAGAGAAGGTGAAAGCGATCAGAGAATGGCCATCACCAAGGAGCATGTTCGAGGTAAGGAGCTTTCCTGGTTTAGCAAGTTTTTATAGAAAGTTAATTAGAGACTTCAGTGGGATTTGTGCACCCATGATGGATACAGTGAAGAAGCGGCCCAAGTCTTTTAAATGGACAGAGGAGGCTGAAAAGAGCTTCAATTTACTGAAGGAGAAGATAACAGAATGACCAATTCTGGTCTTGCCGAATTTCGAAAAGACATTTTAGGTAAGATGCGACGCAAGTGGAGTTGCAATAGGAGCAGTTCTAAGTTAGGACAATAGACCTATTGCCTATTTCAGCGAGAATCTGAATGAGACTAAGAGGAAATACTCCACATATGACAAGGAGTTCTATGCCATAATTCAAGCATTGAAGAAATGGAGGCATTATCTTGTCCCACAAGAGTTTGTCTTGTACAACAATAACCAAGCTTTACAATTCATAACCCAACAAGAAAAACTAAATCAGAGACATGCAAAATGGGTTGAATTTATGCAAAATTTTACTTTTGTCATAAAACATATTGCTGGGAATATGATCCGGATTATTTTCGGCACGAAATGAGAGCGGAGATATAATAAAGAAATGCAGATAGATATCGCATATATTCAATAATATAACACAAATGTATCAGAGATGCAACCATAAACACAGATATACAGTAATACACGATTTCTATTAATGAAAGAAATGTACAAAGACTGTAAAAATACAGAGTGAAAGACTCGCTAGAATGGTGGCAGC
>SNQJ01S0037617.1:0-18917 GCA_010110895.2 Picea sitchensis
TGAATTTATAAGAAATTACTGAGTTTCTGAAATCAAGTAAAAGTTACTGTTTTGTTTATGGAATTAATGGATGTTAAATTAATTCGGTTATTACACAATCAAACATTTAATGAGTACATGTTCAACTTAAAAAACTTTAATTAAAAATCCAACATCCAAGGTTTCCAATCCAAGGTTTCCTATTTAGTTGGCCATATCCTATCCAAACTAGAAAATCAAAGCTTTGGATGACTCCAACTATAAGAATGTAGCTCAATATATACTCCAAAATTATTAAATAACATAATTTTTTATTTGTAGCTTGAGTTTTTTTTGTTTAAAGTGTAATTGAGACATTGTATAGGAGATACAAAACACAAATCTAAAGATGTATTTAATGACACTTGTTGTAAACAAATGAGCAACTAAAACGCTCGGAGAACAACCTTACAACATGCTTACAACCTTGTTGGGAAGTTTGTAATATGTTTCTCTTTGCTATTTTGTAATTCCCTTTCCATTGGTGGTTCATAGCCTCTTCAGTTACTATCCATTTTTGTAACCCCTCTAAGTTACTATCCATGTTTGTAACGGAGTCTCTCTACCTACAATATGACAAGTAATGGCCCAAGTGACCTTATATTGTATAGTATAATGCCAAACCAATCAAAAGTAATCAAAACAATCTCACCTGGTATAATTGGAAGTTACTCCATTAAAATTGTATATCTGAGATGTTGTACCAAATGAAATTGTATAACGTGAACCACACTTATTATGGGATTGGTTGTCTAAAGCTTAACCTCAATAAACAAGGTCTCGTGCAAAGTCGAGCCTACTTGCATGAGTCTCTAGGGAAATAGAGCCAGTAGCTTGCCTAGGTTACCAAGGCTAACCCTTTATTTCTTCTAATAGAGGGATTGGCAATAAAAAGCCTAATTCCCCCAAATCAATGAAAGAAGAGGAAGGAGACCGTGATTGAAGCTCTCTTCAATGAGGAGATGAATTGCAATATAGAGTGTCAATATTCTATATGAGTGTGAGGCACATTCTATTCAATGTCACCATAAATGTGACAACCATGTATTGTTGGCAATTGAAGCTCTCCCACTACCCTCCACACATCTCTTTATTGGCTTGGGCAGTGACCTAGAGATCCTCTTCTATTTCATACTCGATCATTAGGGCCCATTAATAAGTCGGGGTCAAACATGACTCTTTGGGATCCCATACCCCCTATAGCCTCTTTATTTTGATCGAATTTGTATTATATATGTAAAAACAATGCAACATCTTACTTTTTTTTCTCCTCAAGGTGTTTCTTCCTCCTCTTTGGCCTATTCACTAAATATAGGTACACATTCTTCCAACTTCCCTCGTATGCTAATCTTCCAATCACCCATGTGCAAGTTCAACTTGATACTTGTAGAGGCCGTAGAGAGAATCTAAACTAGTTTGCATTTATTTGAAAAAAATCCTTAATTCCTTCCAGCATCGAAGTCAAGATTCAACATGCACCTCAAATTCTGAGTGGTCGAGGCCACATCCAAAGAGAAGTCTTGCATTTTTGTGTGAGGAGCACTATATTCTGGAGTATCCCTGGTGGGAGAAGGTGGCGTTGAGTGAGAACTTTGTATGGTAGCAATTGTTACAACTCCACCAAAGTCATCATTATTAGGAGGCAACGACTGAGGAAATGCTTCTCAATTGTGGCATGGAAAATAATGCAACAACACATGGTGTGTTACTTGTAGATTTCTTTTTATAATAAATTTTATCGTGAATGAGATGTGTTGTGAATGTAACACTTTTTTTTTAAATTTATGAGTTATCTTTTATTATACTTTTTCAATCAAATTTAAAAAATGTTATTAACTTTTACTTTCACTTTCTTAATTTTTTATTTTAATTTTTTGAATTTAATAAAAACTATCGAATTTTTGTTTTTTAAACGAAGAATAATAAAGATTATTATTCTTCATGCTTTTATGTTTAGTTATGATAATAGTGGCCAAATTTTTGAACAACATTGATCTTAAAATTGTTTTTTATTTTTATTTTTGTAGTATAAATTAATAAACTCGAGGTTAGTAGAAATGTTTATATAATTTATTTATTTACAACCTTAAATTAACAACTACTTTTAAGGTCACGATCAAGGCAGACATCAAATTGGTGTATAAGATCCCCTTGTTTGTGGGACAAGGGACCCTATCTACACAATGATTTGAATGTTGAAGTCTATGGAAGTGTACATACCCTACCCCCTTCTAAATTTGAACCTCTGACCTCCTAGGAAGAAACAAACATTCTTAACCATTAAGCCTAGTCAAGTTGTGCAATACAATACAATACAATACATTTAATGCTTAAATGTATGTGCCTACCCTCAATAAACTGCAAGAAACATGGACTTCATTTGCTTTGAAATGGAAACAAAAGAGTAAATGCAATTGGAAGATAGATCCGTGAATAGTAAAAGTAGGTTTATTGCTTTTCCTTGTAAAACTAATATTTCAAAACCCTTGTTGAAGCGCTTGACATGCTTTTTTACATGGTTCTTAGGTTGGTGGCAAGATTGTTAAACAACATCTTATGGTTTTGGAAAATTGTAAGGATAAATTATTGTGGATTGATAAACTTGAGATTGTGTAAAGAGATTTTTTAAGAAGTTGCATCCATTTTAATTATTTCGATGTTTCAGACCAACCACAAACATCAAAATATTTAAAATGGATGCAACATCTTCGAAAATCTCTTTACACAATCTCAAGTTTATCAATCCACAATAATTTTTCCTTACAGTTCATTTCTAATGATGGACCACAATGGTTGGTCCATTCATTCATTCTTGATGATGGACCGCATTGATTGGTCCAAAACGTCGAAATATTTAAAACAGTCGTAGCATCTCCGAAAATCTCTTTACACAATAAAAACTTCTACATAAGTCTCAAATATGAAAAGCCTAAAATAAATAAAAATGTTTATTTGTCTCATTCATTCGAGACATTTGATGAAACTCATATAATATAAAACATGTAATCGTTAAATATCTATGCCCACCTTTGATAAATTACAAAAAAATTATAAAAAAAATGCATTCATAATAATAAACCATAATTATTAGTCTATTAATTATTCATGATTAACCACAATGATTGGTTAAAAACATCAAAATATTTAAAATGACTGTATCTCCAGAAATCTCTTTACATAATAAGACTCCCACAAAAGTCTCAAATCTAAAAAAAAAAAAAATTAAGATTAATAAAAATGTTTATATATATATTATTCATTCAAGGCATTTAATGAAACTATTAAAATATAATACAATACATGCCATTGTTAAATATCTATAACAACCTCCCATAAATTGGGATAAAATTATACATCGTCTACGTTGAAATGGAAATAAAAGAATAAATGTAGTGAACCCATTTAATATTTGCACCTAACTACATTAAATGGTGGAAATTTTGTGCATCATTYATGGGGACGCTTACKCATACTACCTCCAAYATGGTTCTTTGCACCAAGTGCGACATGTTTCCCTTTTTTTTCCACGGAAAGGTTTACTCCATATATTCAAACAGAATATAAAAAGAATACACAGCAGCATCAAATAACATGAATAGAGGCCTGATCACTCAACGGCCAGTTCATAAAACAGAAGGAAACGCGACATGTTTCCCTTGAAGTTCAGGTCTAGACCTTSGAAATTTGGGGGATCTAAAACAATGCACCAAATCCCTACGTGGTGTTGCAGATCTCAAAACTCTCTTTGCTCATCCATTAAACAATCTCTTCGKCTGTCATTTAACATGTAAATGGAGAAATGCATGTCATATGTGAAAAAGTGTATTGTCGTCTCATGCGTAGAGTAGAGTGGGCAATCACCAATTAACCATGTTCACTTCACTTCTTTGTGTTTAGTTTTTGTATAATTTGTTGTATTTAAAGTGTAGTTTAAACGTTTTATGTTTTGGTTTTTTTAGGGATATTTACTTAAAATTTGATGAGAAATTGTTGGATCTATAGATTCAAGTGATTAATTTTGTATAATCCGAGTGTCGTAGAGTTTTTTTAGCATGCTAAATCTATTTCTACATTTAAAAATGCAATTTAAACAACAAAAAAATGTGATTTTGTGCAGATTTATGTTGTCGAATTCCGACAGAAAAAACCAAAACGTAGAACAATTAAACAACACCCCTATTTAATTGAGCTTTGAATGCGGACGTGAAATTTTACACCTTATTTTGAAGATACACATGATTGTAGTGCTATGTCCAATTTTTTATTTAACTTAACATACCAAAAAATAGCATTTCTATTTCATATCAATTACTATATCATCTTCTTACAATACCCATTCTTTCGACATTTTTTTGCACCTCTCCAAAATAATTGTGAATAATTATTCATTATCACAATTAGACAATTCTTAATATATATATATATATATATATATCATAATTTCTCTACACAAATTGATTCAATGAATCTAACAATTTATTTATTGTATCAATGTGATTCATGATTTTTTTTTTTATGCTAGCGTGTCTGTGACTTGCGAGACTAGCAAGTGGCTGAGAAACTGTGACCCAAGGGCATCTAAGCCGTCAAAATCACTTGAGGATCACACTCGGCTTGGGCCACACCAACCCTTAGCTGGTTGGATTTTTTAGTATCTCCTCCCGACAGGTTCAAACCTAGGTCACCATGCAAAACGAGGCTTGTCGAAACCAATCGCGCTAATGAGATTTCACGTGATTCATGTTTTTTTAAGACATCTACGTTATGCCAATAGAAGTTAAATGATATACTTTAAGTCATATTCTCCATTTGATAAAAGTTTTACATACTTTAAAGAGAATTGTTTTTTTTCCAAGTAATATATCTTGAAGAAAACTTATGAGCACTTCTTCTTGTTTCGAGGATGGTATACAAAGTAAATCCTAGATTCTTCAGGATACAAGGCCAGGTCAATAATAGGGCTCGAAGCCATTATGACAATATACTCCTTATAAGTTCAACATGTCACTTCGGGAATAAACCTTGGGTGGAGAGAATAACACTCAATCCCACAACCACTAAAGCTAGACCCAATTGATAAAAGAGAGAGTTACCTTATATATGCAATGACTGAGCTTCTTCTCCATATTCCTTAACTTGCAAATCATTTACACTAATTTAAGTTTCACCTCTACCTTCACCTTAATGTTTAAAGCTTTCTAATAAAGAAATGTGCAAAAAATTATAAGATAAAAGATACAGATTCATAAAACATTCATTTCACATATTTGTTCTACCACCTTTAGTCTTTAATTTCGATCATTGTAGTAGGTTTTGTTGTTTACTAATTTTTTTATCTTTTAATCTTGATTGTCATGGTTGATTTTGTTGTTTAATATTTTTTAATCTTGATTACCATAGTTGTTTTTATTTAATCATGGGGAGTTGGTAATTTAATAGAGTGATTTAGGCTAGGTTCGAGATCAAATCTATTGGTTGTAACTATAACCTAAGAGTATATCCAACAACTCGTAAGTCAAATATACCAATAACTTGTGACTTAGCAAGAGACAAGGCGTCCCACTTGGGGCATTTATCCTTCTAACCTTATCACAACTGACCTACATATGACTCTGCAAAAATTGAACCAATTTGATTTTGTTGTTGAATAAATGATAATTAGTTATATGCTTCTCATCGATCCCTTTTTGAGAAATATTTAAATAACTTTTTTTTCCAACAGAAAATTGCTCTTATATTGATATAAAATTTTCAGTCTAAGTAACAACAAGAATCGGAGCATGTATAAACTCCTCATTCCTCCAAACTAAAAGGTGAAAAAAACCACCCAAGAGTACTAAGACTGATACAAGCCAAAAAGAAATAGCCCACAATGAAACCCTGATCTCTACAAAGGTCCTAAAGATAGTCCAAAGACCTTCCAATAAATCTATCACTATAAAGTTCATAAAAAACTCAACTATCAGCGCCAAAAATTACATCAAAAGAGATTTAAGAACAGAGTAAGGCCCTCATGCCCCTCTTCCCATTGGTTGTAGACTATTTTTCCTTCTTGGTTCTGTAAAGCCTTCTTGGATAACTCGTCTACCTGCTTATTGTTATATCTGTAAATGTGAGTGAACCTGATTGTCTTGAAAACTTTGCAAAGATCTCTAATTTTGTCCTTCCAACACTCCCGAGTAATTACCTGCAAATTACCTTTATGATTCGGCCAATTTATGATGATTCTGGAGTCTCCAAAAACTCGAAGATCTAGGATATGCAACTGTGTAGCCAATGTTAATAAAGCCCACACTCCCAGAAGGTCGTCCCTAGTGTTGGTACCTAGCCCACAATTGAAGGTTTACTTGTAAACCGTATGATCATTAATCCTAAGGGCACCTCCTGCTCCACTTAGTTGGCCATTTGACTATGTTGCTCCGTCAAACCAACCAACTGTAATACCCTCTTGAACATTTGTAGTGGTGTACCTGGTAATTACTGCTTTCTGAATAACCCTGGGCCTGCCAATACCTCTAAGAGTCTTGCGTATAACCAAGTGGATAGAGGGACTACCACTCTCAAATAAATCTTTGTTACACTCCAACTACAAGTGCCAACTGATGATAGAGGGCAATGAAGGGTGTAAAGGGCATTGTCTTAACCAACTTTCGAAACAAGATTTCAATGAGGACCTCATCCACACTGTCTTTATACTAAGGAATTTTGTAATCTTATTCCACACCTGCTGAGCAAAACAACAGTTGACCATCAGGTGCAAAGCTATCTCAGGATTTTTTAAGCATAGGTAGCAAATGTTAGGTCCAGACCAACCTCTTCTTTGTAAATTATCCTAAGTAAGGATTTTGTTTTCCACTAATAACCAGGTGAAAAGTTTTATTTTGGGAGAAAGATCCCAAACCCATAGTTTACGCCGCCATCCACAAATGGTTTGGGACCAAAGTTTAGATGCTAACACATTATAGACATTTCTGGCAGTGAGGGTGCCCGATCCATCTCCCCCGTTCCAATTAAGATCATTGGGTCTGTCCTGCAACTGTACACTCGAGTAAATCAGTGCCCTGCAGATAAAATCCCATTCAGTCGCCTAACTCCAATGAGACTGAGGTCTTCACTAGTTTTCCACTGGGCGCAAATCGCTCCCAGTCAATCCTCTCCTCTGGTCTGAAAAAGAAAGTAGATATTTCTCTGCTTTAAAGAAGTTAAGAACTCGTGCGAGAGAAAATATATTTTTCCCATGCCCAAAATCTCATCTAATCCGGATTATTTTCGGAACGAAATGAAAGCATAGATATTATAATGAAATACACATAAAAATTGTCAGAAACATAGAAATACAACAATATATTATTTCTATCAATGAAAAAAATGTAGAGAGATTGTAAAAATGCAGAGTGCAAGACTCGCTAGAATGGTGGCAGCTTTGTCTCTGAGAAGAGATGTGACGGCTACGCTCATTCATAAGAAGATGATTACAATGAGGCTCTGAAGGCCTTTTTATGATAAAAATGAATGCCAAAACCCTAGACATCCAAAAACCTAACCCTAGGAGATGAAGCACCAAAAGTCATGTGGGCCCCGTTGGGGTAAGATAGTACATTAATTTCTCGGGGTCGTAACATTTGCATACGATCTTCGTTTTAGGCATGTGATAGCTCGTTGGAAAGGTATTTTTGAGAACTACATATTATGTCATCGAACTATGACTCCATCTATAGTTTGATTGTGGCAAGCCAATAAAACATTGTTTAGAGCCCCAAAACGGCCCTCGAAGTACAGAAAGATGTACTAACATGAAAACTTCCAAAATAAGCCAATTGTAATAGGTGGGCAGCCACCAATATTCACTTGGATGTTGTGTAGGGCTTCAGGACAATGATGTAAGTGCAGAACCCACAATTACAAATAAATGTCCCCATTACAGGTAAACGTGTTGAACTGAATACTATGAAGATGAGCCAGTTGGAATTTGGAACAGGTGGGTGGCCACCAATATCCACCTGGATCAATAATCCCCCCTTAGGAAGCAATGGTCTCCATTACGTTGAGTGTCCGGGGAAGAGGGGAAAGAATTTTCTGAATCTGAATCTTTGTGAGCTACGTGCCTTGTTGGAGAAGTTGCGTTGCTTGGTCTGTGGAAGGTTGTCATGAACTTGTTGTTGGCGGGGTTGAATCTGTTCCACCATCCTGTTATCTCTGGGCTTAACAGAGCATTGTGTAGGCACCATTGTAGGTGAAGAAACAATATCTTCTTTCTCTTCTGCAATCTGCTTCTGTTGGATAGAAGGTGTTGAGGTTGTAGTGGTTGTAGTGGCCTTATGTACATCCTTTGAATAAACTGTGAAGAGGATGAATTTTGCAGTATGAGAATTACCTTGCGGCCATGTTTTGGTGGAACAATAGTCAGAACTACCTCTAGTATCATGTAGAGTTGATCCCCTGGAGTAATAATGACACTACAAGGTTGAGACTTATAAACAACATGACGCTTCCACATACATGGTTGGCCCAAAACAACATCACAGACATCAAGGGGGGCAACATCACACACTACCTCATCCTTGAAGGGTTGGATGCCATAGGACACGTGGCACTATTGGCTGACATAGAGATCTCGTCCCTAGTGAAGCCACCCAATGTTGTATGGTTGTGGGTGTGGTGTTGTCGACAACCCCAACTATTTGATGACCTCACCTGAGATGAGGTTCTTCTGGATGCCCCTATCAACAATGAAATGCAACGGGGTCCCCTTCACCCACATATGTGAATGGAAGAGGCGCTCCCCCTCTTTAGGATCTACTAGTTCTTTTGGTTGAATTGTTGCGGTTGCAACAATAGTAGTAGGGTTTGCGTTGATGATCTGCCCATTTTCAATATTTTCTGGATCAGATTCTGAATCAAGGTTCGGCTCCTTGCCTTTGACCTCGGCCAACAATCACTGTTTCGAGCGACATTCATCGGTGTTGTGTCAGGGGATTTTGTGGAAGTCACACCATTTCCCAGTGTCATTCTTCGTTTTTCCTTTACCCTTCTTTTCCTGTGTCTTGGACTAGTTGTCGGGAGGCTATTGGTTAGGGTCGTCTTTACCATGCTTTGGTTGTTGCGGATTTGCAGACCCGAACTCACATTTGCTCTAGTGCCTAAATTTCAGCTCGATTTTGACAACATATCGATAGGCAACTCCCAATAATGAGATGTTTAGGAAATCCATTTTGGTTTGGATGTACCTATGTAGAGCCCCATAGTATTTAAGAACTAGATGTTGCTCAAAGTATTTGATACCCAGCTTGGTGCGCAAGGTATGGAAAGTATTTGTGAACTCTGACACTATTTGGCTCTTCTCTTGCCACAGTGTGATCCATCTCATGTACTGGTATTCATAGTTATCAATAGGGTAGTATTGTTCCTTGACCACATCCACAAAAAAATTCCCAAGTGGGCTCGACCCCATATATTCCAGATTCCTCTGTGGAACTTTTCTCCCAGTAAATTTCCCACCAATTTTTGACATGGGAGGGAGCCTTGAGGAGTGCGAAGGTGATCTTTTCCCTGTCGAAAAAATTGTGAACAGAGAAATAACCTTCTAGTAGATTCAACCATTTTTCTAAGGCATCCGCATCTATCTGACCTTCAAATATGATAATATCAAAATTAACTTGTACCTTGAAGGGAGAGGTTCCTCCAAAGTGGTTGCTTGATGAATATGTGCATGTTGCTATCGGCAGGCATTGAAGGATGTGGGCAAAATTCTCCATCATTTCGTCCTTCTGTCGCATGAGAGCTTGCTCAAGCAACATGTTAATAGAATCTTTTGCTCCATCATTTTTCTTTTCTGCCACCATAGAGGGTTTCTTGGGCGTGTGAGAGAGATTGTCCTCAAGAGAGACAAGCTCGAGACCCAACTTGTTATACTCGAACCTCATCGGGGACATGCATTGAAAAATGATCAAGAGCAGTTTGCTCTGATACCATTGATCCAAATTATTTTCGGAACAAAATGAAAGCAAAGATATTATAATGAAATACACATAAAATTTGCCAGAAATAGAGAAATACAACAATACATGATTTCTATTAATGAAAGAAATGTACAGAGACTGTAAAAATGCAGAGTGCAAGACTCGCTAGAATGGTGGTAGCTTTATCTCTGAGAAGAGATGTGATGGTTGCACTCATTCACAAGAAGATGATTACAATGAGGATTTGAAGGCCTTTTTATGATAAACATGAATGCCAAAACCCTAGACATCCAAAAACCTAACCCTAGGAGATGAAACGCCAAAAGTCACGTGGGCCCTGTTGGGGTAAGTTAGTAAATTAACTTCCCGGGGTCGTAACTTTTGCATACGATCTTCGTTTTAGGTGTGTGATAGCCCGTTGGAAAGGTATTTTTGAGAATGACACATAATGTTGTCAAACTTTGACTTTGTTTATAGTTTGACTATGGCAAGCCAAGAAAAAGCTGCTTAGAGCCCCAAAATGGCCCTAGAAGTACATAAAGATGCACTAACATGAAAACTTCCAAAATAAGCCAGTTGTAATAGGTGGGCAACCACCAATATCCACTTGGATGTTGTGTAGGGATTTAGGACAACCCCGTAAGTGCAGAACCCACAATTACAAAGAAATATCCCCATTACAGAGAAATGTCTTGAACTGAAAACTGTCAAGTTGAGCCAGTTGGAATTTGGAACAAGTGGGTGGCCACCAATATCCACCTGGATCATCATCTTTACCCACAATTACATGATGACCAGATCCAGGACTCCAACTCAGCCAATGAGTTATTAAATGTAAAGACTTGACCAGGTTTCTCCAGGTCTGAGAGGCGTTTTGTGCCCTTGAAGTGGTCGTTCTTAGCCAAGTAATCACCGAGCTAAAAGGAAAATATTTGTCCTTTATAATCTTATGCCAAATGTCGTACTTCATAAAAACTCGCCACAGGGTGTTCGCCACCAACGATTTGCTAAACAAGTGTATGTTCCTGATTCCCCAACCTCCAAAGATCTTATGTTTTTTAATGATCTCCCATTTGCAAAGATGTATATGCTCCTTATCCCTACTACCCGACCAAAGGAAATTGAACATCAGTTGTTTGATCCTGTTAAGAACTGACGTAGGAATACTGGCCACTACCATCCAATAAACAAGCATGCTCTTGAGCACCGCCTTTAAAAACACAAATCGACCTCCTAAAGTGAGCCAACAATTACACCATAGGCCGATCCTTTTCTCAAACTTAGCGATAAGCCATCGCCAATCTTCGACCTTATAATTTACAGGCTTGAGAAAGTAGATGAGATACCTAAAACCATCAGATAAATATGCAAACTTGAAGGGGAATATTTCCTTGTATGTAGCTAAGTCCTTCTGCTGAATCCCATAATAATGCATGGCTGAATTGTGTGGGTTCACTATCATTCCCGACGCCCTACAAAAAGTTGTAAGAATAGAGTCTATCTCCTTCCATTCCTAAATCGATGCATTAGTCATGATAAGTACATCGTCCACAAAAAAATATTGAGGATCTTAATCAACCTGGAGACCTTGATACCCATCAGCTTCCTTTCAGACTGTGCTTGCTTGAGGAGTAAATTGAGACCTTCCATCACTAAAATAAAAAGCATAGGGGATAAGGGACAACCTTGTCGTAAACCTCTTCCACTCTGGAAGAAAGATGTAGTCCTGCCGTTAATCAAGACTGCAAATGAAGTTGTTGTAACACAACTCATAATCCAGTTTGTTGTCAAAAGACCAAATCCCGATTGAAGAAGTGTCATCCGCAGAAAATCCCAATTAGCATAGTCATATGCCTTCTGTAAATCAATCTTCAATATAACACCCTTTAACTTTTTCACTTTAATACTGTGGAGGCATTTATGAGCAGTTCCAATCGCATCCAGGATCTGCCTACCCTTTAGGAACCCCAACTGCTCACCAGAAAGAGACCGAGATAGTACCGGTTTAATCTTGTTTGCAATGAGCTTTGCAATAATTTTATAGGTCAAATTACAAAGGGCCATAGGTCTGAAGTCACCAAAAGTAGAGGGCTTGTTAACTTTTGGAATCAAAACTAGGAAGGTCATGTTCAAGGACCTAATCACATCACCACTTCTCCTAGATTCCTCCATCACCTCTAGAAGGTCATCTCCTACCAGCTCAAAAAAGGATAAGAAGAATTCTACCGTCCACCCATCCGGTCCCAGACTCTTGTCCTTGGCAAAGCCCTTTAGGACAGCAAGTAATTCCTCTTTGATACAGGGTTTTTCAAGTAAATGACAATCCTCCTCTTCGACTATGCATGGGAAGTGTCGAACCGTGCTTACTTGTTCAATAATTGTGTTCTGTCTTGTGTCCGCATAGAACTCTTTGTAGTGTCTAGTTGCTTCCTTTAAAAGTGCCTCATGTCCCGTGTGAACCAAATTGTTCTCATCTTGGATCTCCCATATAGTTTTACAGTTTCTTCTATTACTAGCGAACTGATGAAAAAAATTAGTATTTTGGTCTCCACTTTGTATCCAAATTGCTCTGCTCCTCTGTCTCCATAATTCCTCTTACGCTTGAAGTAGCTTAGTACATTCTTCCTCTAAATTTTTTATGTGTAGGTCAACATCTGTCGAAGCCAAGCCATGGGATTTTTCCTGATAGTAATCCTCTAGGTCCTCCTCAAGCATATCAATCTTCAAGTGTTTATGAATTCTTTGTTCTTTTGCCCACAACTTTACTCTATTTTTTAGTTGTTTCAACTTCCAGACAAGTCTTTGCTGAGCAGAATATTCATCCAAGTTAATCTGTGCATTCCACACCTCTAGCACTATAAGTCTGAACTCCTCTTCCCCCAGCCACGTGGGGTTCAACTTGAACGGATAAGTTGTAATGTAAGGTATGTTGTCGAATTGTAACATAACAGGTGCATGGTCTGAGATGTAGGGGTAGGTGACCCATGACCTATGTCTGCCAACAATAGAGATCAGATCTTGCGACATATAAACCCGGTCCAGTCTATTGGAGATTTCATCTTGCCCGACTCTACCATTTCGCCATGTGGGTACAACATCACCGGGTAAGATGTCGATTAAATGATTTTCCTGGAAAATATCTTTGAAGTACCTCGACATTGGGTCTAGTTTAGCTGTGTCACCCCACACCTCTCCAATGCTGACTGTGAAATTTAAATCTCCAACAACTATCAAATTTTTGTGAGCAAGCATGCCCCTGCTAACCAACTTGTCCCAAAATAATTTTCGTTCTAAACAAGGCCCGTAACAATTCAAGAATGCGATCTACCTTTTATCCTCAAGTAAAGTACCTATCATAAAAATACCACCACAACTTAAATAAGAAACAAGATCTAACTTGTAAGGATCCTACACCACCAGAAGTCTCCTAGAATTGGCAATAGAACTGACTGCACAAACCAACCAATTTGGTCGTAAAGAAGTAAAAAATAATCTAGCTTTCTTATCCTCGACCATGGTTTCTTGAAAGAAAAAGATATCAGGTTGTGTTCTTGAAAGCAATCTACGAAGGGAAGCTGTTTTTGGAGCCCTCGCCCCCCCCTAATATTTAAGGAGAGAAGAATCATTACTTTTCCCTGGCTAGGGATTTCATGCCTCTAAGCGCCCCTTGATCGAAAATGTTGGTTTTTTGTAGAGTAGGAGTAGTAGCACACGCTACTGCTTTCATACATGCACTTCTGGTTTTTAGCGGAGAGATCTCAAACCCCAAACCCCTTGACCAAGAAAACTCCTTCCCGACTTTGTCCACAGTCCGATCCTCTGACCCTACAACGGACATGGGTCCCTCTCGTCTTAGCTCATCTCGCCCCTGAAAGATGGGAAGGGGAGTAGGTGTCATGGTCTCTCTGTACGATGTAACCAGGGTGTCAAGAATCGCTCCCAAGGAGCTTTCCCCAATCTCTCACTCCCTAAAACCCTGTTTAAAACAACTCCACCACACAGACATAATGGAAGGTCCCTCCTCCCCTGGAATGTCCTTAGATAGTGTTGCAGTGTTCGACCCCCCCCCAAAATCTGGCTGGAGTTGTCTGTCCCTTGGGTCTATAACCCCCCCTGGAAAAGCTCGGGTCTACCACGGGGATTGAAAACACGAGGAACCTCAACGTCCAGGTTGGAGGAAAGATCCAGAGAGTCACGTTCCAAGGCCGACAATGAGTAATAAAGGGAGGGGCAATGTTTTTTTAACTTACTGATGACAGTGTCATGTGTAGGTGGCGACAATGCCTCTGTCGCAGCTGTGTTGTCTTCCCCAATCCAGTATGAGTCCACCCCCTTGGAGTCATAATAGTGCACCTTCCTGATCAAGGAAGCCTCTGAATACTCCTCCACCACAAAACCTTGACAGTCCTTCTGTAAGTGACTTGTTCTCAGACAGAAAGAGCATCTGAATGGGACTCCTAAATAGTCCAGTTTTTGTCCCAAGATCCCTCCCCCCCTCCATTCTATTTCAATGTTCTCCAATAAGCCACAATGGATATCTATTTCCACCAAGACTTTCCCGATATGTTTATCAGGCGCCTTGAGAGCTTCTTCATCCACTTTTATGAAACGTCCTAGCTCATTTCGGTTGTTTGCTAGGGCCTTGGCTTTCCAAAGTTATAATGGTAGACCAAGTAGTAGAGCCCAAAAATGGCGTAACTTGAAGTATTCTGTTGTCGGGTCGAAACTGACCCTCCATTGTTTAAGCATGAGATTGCTGCCATTGATAACCCACAAATTGTCTAAGACAACCAATGTATCTTATGGGAATTTAAAGATGAAACCAAACCAACCCTTGGAAAGGGTCAATACCTTTGGTGTGTAACCTAGCAGAGGAACCCACGTTGTACTCACCCACTCAGATAAACTATGTCTGCACAAGGTTCGGTAAGAGAGTCGCCCCACCAACGCACAGAGAGCCAAATTGCAGGACTCCTCCAGTCCGATGTCACCCCCTAGAACCATCCTGTGTTTGTTTCCACGCTTTCGATGTAGAGCCCTTCCCTCCCGGAGTTTTGTGAACTCTCCCTCCCGCTCTTCTAGGTGATGTTATCCTCCCTGTGTTGGCCTGGCCACCCATTGAACGCTGTGGAAAACCTTCTTGCAGAGAAAGCAACCCTCCAGAGTTTTTTGGAGTGTGTTTCGGGGGTTGTGAACCAGGCTCATCTCTTGTACCATATCCTGGCGTTGTTGAGAGCTCTACACTTGTCACCTCCCCCCGCCCTCTAGCTAATGCTCTTAACTCTTCATCCGAGGTGAACAACCCATAACTGCTCCATATGGCCTCATCCTCCGCACCCATCAGTGCATTGACCTCGGCTTCCAGCTGAAAGCTTCACCGCCCTGTAGTCACTTGCCACCTTCCAGTCCCTTCTGTCCTTAACATGTAAATGTCAGTTTGGGCCCGAGGTTTTAGTAAAAAACAATAAACTATGAGTTTAAAGCTTGGGATATCGAGATTTTCGTGAGTCACAAGTTTAAGACCCATATTGTGTCACATGTCATGTCACAGTGACTGCACCTGTTGTAATGAAAGTTGCAAAGCTTCCCCTCGACCATAGTTGGTTCTCTCCTTCCTCGCATGGATCTAACCAATCTAGACACACTAATTATTCTGTTATGTACATGCTTACTTAAATGAAATTGGGTTGGAAATATTTTATTATATTTAAATAACTTGTAATGTGATTAAGCATTGTGTTTGATTTTATTTGTGTGGATAAGTACATCATCAATTATGACAATACAATCATTTTTCACATAATTCTCCAAAATAACACAATGCCCATCCTTCGGGGTATGCATGTCAGTATAGAACAAACTTCACACGGTATAAGCCAATGCGACCCAACCGATGGTGTCGAATACGAACGATAAATAAATATACGTACATCCTTACTCTGTATGTATACGTAGAGGTGTAAACATTTTCTGCAAATAAAAGGGGTGAGGATTTCATTTTGTTGAGGCGAAACAGAACAGAGATCATCCAAGTTGGTTGGATCCGAATCGGCCAGTAAGATGGTTTTCAAGGGCGAAGTAGAGTATGATGAAGGTCCGCCTGACAACTTTGATCCTCAAAACCCTTATGCAGATCCAGTGGCATTTCTGGAGTACAGGGAATACCTTGTGCGAGAGAAATGGATAGGCATCGAGACTGCCAAGATTCTGAAGGAAAAGGTGAAGKGGTTTGTCCTCGGTCTCAAGTGGTTATTTATAGGTATACTACACTTTAGGTCAYGAGTTCGATTATCCGCAAGCTGAAGGAAATAGTGAAATCTAAAGMGGTGCTACAGGAAAGAGGGCGTCAACCATCTCCAGAAATGCAGAGAGATTGTTCGGCAATACCTCGATTCCACCAGGGGCATTGGTTGGGGCAAGGACGCTCGCCCTCCCTATGCTCATAATCCACTACCAAGGTATTGCTATTTTATTCCATTGGCTTTATATAAATTTCATTGTTTTGCTATGTTAGAGATCTTGGTGTTGTTTTTGGGCATACTAGGAAAAATTGGGCATGAGGGGATTTGGTTTGCAATCCTGTATAGATTTGTTCAAATTTCTTTGTTCTTAGATTTTCTAGATTTTTGACAAATTGAATGAACCATGTAATATTACGTTCAATCCATGCAGAGGGAGCAGGGCAAATTTTAGACCTAGTTGGGTTTCAATATTTACCATTCGGGCCAAGGCTTAAACATATGCAGGGTATGCCCAGTTTTATGTTGTAGTTTACTCAACACCAAAAGTTTTAAGGGCCTAGACCCGGGGTCAGTGATGGGATTGAGCATATGTTTGATATCGAACATTTTAGGGGCATTTTGGACGTTGTGTCCGATCGCATTTTGGTGGAGAGTCCGAGCTTCATCATTAGCCTTTTCTCTTTGTGCTGTAGGTCTGTCGTGTTGGTTAGCCTTGTCCACATAACGGGGACATTACATTGGGAACCTAGCATTTTAAAGCTACTGAAACAGGGAAGCGGTAGAGTGTAGTGACCAAACTTGTCCGAGTCAACTAGTGCTGGTAAGTCTGACTCGAAATGGGTCAGCATCGAAGACACGTCCGACCAAGTCTCGGACTTACCAACTCATCTTACCCAGACTCTGGCAAGACTTGGGAGTTAACTCAAGGGCTGACTCACGATCTGACTTGACCTTGAGCAAGACTTAGGAGTTGCAGGATCTGTCTCGGGCTTGGGAAAGACTGGGCAAATTCTGGTCACTTTGGTGTACAGGTTTTTGAAATAGTAGGGGTTTTCAAAATGACACTAAGAAAGATATATGAAAGGGGGAAACAAAATATATATGTTAGAAAAATGTTAGAAAACTACAAATTATAGAGCTAAAACAACACGAGTATGTACCCAAATTTTAAGTGTATATTATATATTATTGTATTACAAAGTGATTACATGAAAGACACTTAATGCCTATATGATAAAGTCGAACATCAACATACATTGTACTGTCAATTATCTTTATTGTTAGATAGCTACTTAGCAAGAGTACAATAGCTACAGTAGACTCCCTAGCCATAAAATTATCTCTAGACAAATCAATTATCTTTATTGTTAGATAGCTACTTAACAAGAGTACAGTAGCTATAGAAGACTCCCTAGCCATAAAATTATCTCTAGACAAATCAAGATCAGCCATAGCTACATCTAGGTCAGTAGACTTTGGATCCACTTCCCAATCCTTTATATGCTCTGAAATATACCCATCTCTCTTTTAAAGAGACAAGGTCAAGATTAGAAATTAAAATTATATGGATGTTCATGAATGACCAAAATAGGTCAAAGGGATCGGCATATCTTAGCCAGAATAACAACCAACAGGAGTGCCAAAAAAGAAGCAACTCCTCAAAAAAAAAAGAAAAGAAAATACAGAAAATGCAAAATTGCAAAAGGGGATCAAAAGATGCCCTAGCCAATAAGATAGTTCCAAAGATGATACACTTTTTTCCAAGAAAAAATCAGTATATTCAGTATTTCAAGGAGAAATCAAAATTACGTAACATTGTACCTTATCAGCACTCCAGAGGACAAAGTCAGTCTACTTCTTCCTACCAAAAAGACTAGACTCTAGCTTTTATCAAATAAGGACTGTTAATACAGTTTCCCAAAAAGAGCCTGTCTTCATATGCCATTAAACATAACAACAAAACAAAGCTTTAACTAGACTCTGCCCTCTTGACATAAATTACAGCATTCCAAATTAATATTGGCTGCTATGCCAGATTTCTGAATCACAGAAAGAGCTTGAGTTCAATGCTGGTCCAGGAATGCTCATGGCCAGCAGCATTGCCACATAACGAACAGAAATCTTGGCTTCACTCTCTCTGACTCGTCCTTTCACTTCTTATCTCAAAGATCCCATTGTAGATTTCACTAGAGCAAAGCCTATGGGATGTGGGAACATTGTAATTGCATGAATCTGAGCACCTTAGATGGGGCTTCCACCTTTCTTTGAACAAGAACATCTTGTATTCCCAAAATCAATGTTGCCAGAGTGCGGAGTGGAGTGGGAGCATTTTTGGGAGAGGGAGTGTTATTTTCCAAAAAACCTTGGGAGTGAAGTGTCCCGAGAGCATCTGTTATATATATATATCAATGTTACAAGAACCGGATCGGAACCGGCAAAACCGGCCGGTCCAACCGGTTCCAGACCTTGACCGGTTCAAACCGGCCCCTCAAACCGCTTTAGGCCGGTTCCGTACGGAACCGGTTTTTTTTGCTAAGGAGGCCAGCAGACGAAAAAGTAAGGAAATTTTTGATTTTTAAAAAAAAATTATGGTTGGGGGCATGCATGGGAAGCTTCTAGAATTGTCTAGAGCCCCTAATGAAGCTATAAAGCCAACCCCACCCCCTCTCTTTCACTCACACTACTCATTTGGCTTCTC
>SNQJ01S0037617.1:41008-60325 GCA_010110895.2 Picea sitchensis
ATAAAAGCCAAGTACGACAGAAATCACAATCAATATTTCTTTTCCCTATATATATATATATTCCTAAGTATTACAGTGGAAATGGACAGAATTACGAGTATAGAAGTTGTAAGTGATTTCCGCTGATTATGTCTACAATTTTTTCCTTTTAGAGCTTAATCCCAACAGGGTTCACGTACAACTGGAAGATAGATAAATATTCTATATATATATTCCAGTAATAAGTAGGAGTTTACAGAAGTATAATGCTTCGTAAGAATAAGGGTTCAGAGACGTTTATTCAGGACCTTTACCGATAAAATAACTTAGACTTTTGTTTAATGGCATAAACTGTAGAGAACAAAATGGTGTGAAAAATAGAGGTCAATCGGGTTTCAGCGATTACACACGCCGAACACAAAAGACAAAGACCACGCTGTATGCCAAATCGTGAAATGTGAAAAGACTATGGCCCAACATTTCGGGGTTTATGAACACTTGACGGGCAAACAAAATGAAATAAGGAATGATGAATCGCGAAATGTGAAAATAATGTGGCCTAGCATTTTCAGGGTTTCAGGGTTCAGGATTTCAGAGTTTAATAGAGCAAAGGAACTCCATGTATATGTAACAAGCAGGTCTCGAATGCCGAAATATCAACCTTGCATTTAAAGGCACAATTAAATGTGCAGAACTGATTACTTTGACAAACTTAGACTCCATTCTTCCTTTTCATTTCTCTGTATAGATTCCCTTAGATGATGATAATTATCTAAGAAATGTCGATGTATAAACAGGAATGACAATGACTGAGTACTCGTATATTTTGGTAATAAGATATGCAAAGAAATTACATCACTAAAGTGTCGATGCATGACCAGGATAGACATTTAATATGATTATATCCATACATTTGTATCTTGCTTGATATTTGTACAATAGATTAATATTCTAGAGCCCCTTTTCGTTTGTTGAGATGTGATTCAAAAGATGTGGGCCTTTGGAAATGCATAGATTCCATACAATGCATAAGAACTTAGACTGTATAGACAACAACTACGGAAAAACAATAGAGAACAACATTCTAACTAAACCTTAGTAAAATTTATGGAATTCGTAACAACAAAAGATATGATGGTTGAATTCCTTTTTTAGGAGTCATTCAATAACATACCCTTACTCGACAAGAATGACGGTTCATTTTTTTTTTCCACCCCAAAAGATTTTACAGCTCTTAAACTATAACCTTGCTCTCCTCTGTCTTGAACCAACACTTTCACCTTTCACGTTTCGGGGTTTCGGGACTCCTGCATCTTCTTGCCCTTTGGAATTCCGGGTGTCGAAATGCTGAAACCTATTCACGCTAAACTGATTTGGGGTTTCGTATACCGGGATTTCATGACTTGCAAAGACAAGGGATCTTGCCCTTTGGTTTCCTGGGTGCCGAAACGTCGAAAACCTTTTTCACGCTAAACCGATTCAGGGTTTCGTATACCGAGATTTCACGACTTGAAGAGACAAGGGATATTGCCCTTTGGTTTCCCGGGTGCCGAAACGCCGAAAACCTTTTCCACGCTAAACCGATTCGGGGTTTCGTATATCGGAATTTCGTGACTTGCGGAGACAAGGGATCTTGGCCTTTGGTTTCCCGGGTGCCAAAATGCCGAAAACCTTTTCCATGGTAAACCGATTCAAGGTTTCGTGTACGAGAATTTCACGACTTGCGGAGACAAGGGATCTTGCCCTTTGGTTTCCCGGGTGTTGAAATGTTGAAAACCTTTTTCACGCTAAATCGATTCGGGGTTTTCGTATACCAGGATTTTATGACTTACAAAAATGAGGGGTCTTTCCCTTTGGTTTCCCGAGTGCCGAAACGCCAACCGAAAGCCACGTGTCCCTCTGATGGACGACTGCAATATTTTAGCCACGATCAACAGTTGTGATCTTTTCGGGATGATCAATGGTCGCGATCAATCCTGGCTTTCTCCTTTAGAGAATTTGGCAGAGTCTTCATTCCCATTTCCCCGGTGTCCAAATTCCTGATGGGCTTGGATATTTGACATCTGTCCTACAAATTGGATGGTCCCAATGCTTTCGGGACTTGACGAGTCCTCTTCTTCTGCTATTACGAGGTTTAAACCTCACGCACCTTTTTTGGATCTAACAACTCTCGCAATTTCGACACTTCTCCCCGAAGTGTCTCCACCGTTCATTCAACTGCTCTCCTGCGTGACCTATCAGAGGTTAAACTCAGTGTGTCCAGATCTTTGTGATCTAACAACAGTTGTGCTTCCCCCTGAGCTTTATTTCTCTGAACCTCAAAGGTTCCTTCGACCTAAGTTTAGATGTTGCCTATATACATATGAGTATGTTGGAGTAGTTTGAGAGTTAAGGGAAGTGATAGAATTATGGATAGAATTTATCCACATAATCTTTTTAGTTTGAAGTAAAACTAGACTGGCGTAATAATGTCATTATGGACATAAATGAGTCTTACCTTCGCTTAAATTCTAAGCTTACACGAAATAGAATTATGTCATAGTTTTTTTTTTTTTTTTATGGTGAATTTGAGGTTCATTACAAACAGGTAAATACAAAGGTATGCTTCCATTAAAATGTTTTAATTGTGGTGGTATTGGTCATTTTTCTTCTAAATTTCCCCATAAGAATAAGGAAATTGATGAAGAAAAAGACACTAAGAAGAAAAATAAAAAAAACAAAAGGGTAGAAGAAACAAAAAGAAATTATTCAAGAAAATTTTCTACAACACGGAAGATAGTTCCTCATCGGATGAAGATGAAGACAGTGACAGTGATATAGAAAGAGTAATCTTCATGGAAGTGGAAGATTCTGAATAATATTTCAAAAAAGAAGGAGAAGTTGATCTCGAATTAGAATTGATCAATGCCTTAGAAGAGCTAATGAATAAAATAAAGAAAATCAAGTCACTCAAGGAAGAACTAAAGAGGAAAGAAGGTTCTCAGAATTATAATTCAGAAGAGGTCGAGAAAATGATCAAAAATTTAAAAATCCAGGTAGAAGAAGACAAAAGAATTAAATAAGCACTGATAAATCAGTTGGAAGAGAAGGATCAGTTCATTGAAGGATTGTAAGTAGAAATAGTCACTCTAATAAAAGATCTTCGGAAGAAGGACATGCAAAAAAACAATAGTAGAATGTTGGATGAGATCATTAACAGTGAAATACCATACTATGAGAAATCCGGAATAGGATACAACTAGTCAGAGAAAGTCTCGACCTCGAAAACAATAGAACAATAAGTATAAAAAAAACGTTTTGAAGAAATAGTCATAGGCTCTCCTAAAGGGGAAGAAGGAAAGAAGATACAAGAAGAAGACTACAGAGAGGTTGCAACACCTACAATATTCATAATTCAGAATTAGAAACAACAAGATATGGAAATACCTCAAGAAGAAGAAGGATTCATAAGAGCATCACCATTTATAAGATGTCCCACCGCCAGGTATCAAACTCTTTTTCTTGTTTTATGTTATTCATGCAATAATTTTAGGAACAAAGCTATGAATTTTACAACCAATATTAAGAGAAGAAGAAACTATGAAGGCTACAAAATAATATTTTATCCAAGAAGACCTCATGAAGCACAGAGAAAAAACTGCAACAGATTTGAATCCTTGAGTAATGAAGTAGAATGCCACAAATGCGACAATTTTGGTCATATGGCCAAAGATTGCAGACTCATTAATCCTCCAAAGGAAGCAAAGAATAATATCAATAATGATAAGAAGGAACCACAAAGGATATGTGAATGGAAGTAGGATCAATTAAACATTGAAGAATGCATGCTTTCTCTACAATCCCAACACAAGAAACACAAATCGTATGTTGACATTGGTTTCTCAAAGCACATGACAGGTGATAAGGGCATATTTCTAACTATGAAAAGGGAAAGAGATGGATCAATATCATTTGGAAATGACAACTCAACCAAAATTATAGTAAAGGGAACAACCATGTCTGGGAGCAAGGATTCCAAGGAAGAAAATGTACTACTCATCAAAGACATGAAGCCCATTCTACTAAGCGTAAGTCAAATGTGTGATCAAGGACACAAAATTGTGTTTGACTCAGAGAAATGAAAGATAAGGAAACCAGGATCAGGAAAATTGGTGGCTATAGCTAAAAGAAATCCAAGCAACATATATGTACTAAATGAAATTGGAAAGGAAATATGTTTTCTAGGAAAGGATGATGAAAGTTGGCTCTAGAAAAAAGGAATGGGTCACATAAATTTTGATAATCTTTTCAAAATCAACAGAAGGGAAGCACTAAGAGAAATTTCCAATATCTCGAAGCCAAAAAATACTCAATGCCAACATTGTCTACAAGAAAAACAAATTAGGACCAAATTCAAATCAAAGGAATACTCCACAACAAAACCACAATAGATTATACATACAAATATGTGTGGAATGACAAGAAAAAAGGAATTGAATGGAGAATTGTACTTTATTCTACAGGTTGATGACTACACAAGGATGACTGTAGTTTTTTTTCTCAACAAGAAGTGAGAGGAATTTGAACACTTCAATATATACAAGGGAATGGTTGAAACTTAGACACAATAAAAAATCAAGTGTTTGAGATCAGACAATGGAGGATAGTTTACATAAAAGGAATTCATATATTTCTATAGTGAACATGGGATAAAGAGATATTTCTCAGCAACCAAGACACCTCATAAAAATGGAGTTGTCGAAAGGAAGAACAAAATAGTGTAGGAAATGGACAGAACCATGTTGAAAGACTCCAAGTTGAAAGGCATCTTTTGGGTACAAATAGTACACACATCAATTATGTTATCACATAAAGTTTTCAAGGGTCGTGAGTGTGTGCTGATAATACCTCAGTCTATGTCCTTTCCCATCTCTCTTTCTCTCTATCGCAAGCTAGGTCCTAATTTTTTCCCTTTGAATGGTAAAGTCGTTTTTCCCTCTTTGTTTAACGACCCATTTCCCCTTGGTGTATCATCTGGATAAGTCTCAGCCCAAAGCTCTCTGTTTTTCTCTAAGAATGAACACTCCTCACCCCTTTCATTTCAACTACTAGTCATTATGTTTTCCCGAGTCCACTCCAAGTCATCCATGTCTTTGTTTTACACAGGTAGCAACCATAGACACAAAGTGCAATGCTCAAAGTGGTCCATTGTGGACTCGAATCAAGTGAGCGGGAAAGTTCAGTCTTCAACGACGAAGATTCCTTCTTAAGTTCAGATTAGTGGCCCTCAGGCATTCGAAATTATGAAGTTGCACGAGGCTTAGCACCAGGCGAACTCCAGAATCGAAAAACAAGTGCCACGTGTCCTTTCCCAACAGACTGTCATGATTTATTTCATATTTTGGATTTCAAGATCTTCAAGAATTCTCCTCTCTATTTTCTCTAAAGTTTGAAGTTTTGAAAGCCAGAGCCATTAAGGTCGTCAATCCCATTTAGTGAGAGCCATTGACCGTTGCAGCTGCATCAATAGGCCTCCAAAGTCCCGAAAGTAGGAGCCATTGTGGATCATCGATCTAAAGGCCACATGGTAGCAGATAAACGAATTCACAAATTCATGATTCATAGAATTTGCAATAGGCAGAGCGTGAAATTTGTGAAGTGTGAAGTTGCAAAGAACTCAAGAGTTGGGCCCCGATTCATGGCCCCAGGTCATGTGGGAGGCGAACCTAGGAACATAAGTCAACGCTAGTTGCATAGAGTTGGCCAACTCAAGGTTCCTAAGAAGCAATCACAGTCATCGACCGCAAAGCAGGTCCGATCGTCGATCTCGGTAGGGTGGTTTCAATGATTCGGGTATCAGGAGACCTGGAGGCAAGTGTTGTGAATACCTCTGAAGCATGAATTCGCAAAACACCATTTGACATGAAGCGTTGGGTCACGACCCGAGGTCACATTGAAGTAAGGTCAAAGATACAAGGCACTTATTCGTTGCTCTGCATCCAAGGGTCTTAAACGACAAATTTGACATCATTTCCATGCAAGGTCTAATGCATCCTAGAGTTGGTGGATGGATAAAACTTCAATGGTAGCACTAAAATAGAAGGATTGTCCCATTCATAGATCTCGATCAGACCAATGGACATGGATTCATATGATCATTCAACATTGTATTTAATCATAGTAGGCGACGACCCTCTAGGTATCTAGCATGTTCTCGATCCTGAGCAGATGTCAATTAATGGACATAGGTCGGTAGTTGAAACAACGGATCACTTCATAAATAAAAGGCATGGAAGCCTCAACAGAAATATCAAAACTATCAGCCTGAGGAAGATTCACGCGCAGTCCAACAGAGGATGTACACAGGTGGAAATCTTTAGACAAGACCGTTGGATCAAATCACACTTACAACAATTGTAAATGGGTCTGAGTACAAATAGATCAATGTGAGAATTTGTTAAGGTCGTCAACTGGTTGAGAATAGCTCCCTATTTTGTCATGTTTTGATGCTAGAGTTGTTCTCTGGTTATGTATCAAATTTGAGACTTTCGCATTAATTGAAGTCAACTTCTTTCATTTCTTTGTAAAAATTGTGCTAAAACACTCGTGCATGGAAGATCCAGTTGAGGGTCATAGTGTTATTGTAATGTAGGTTTGATTACATTATTGATGTGATGGGTTTAGTCAGCTTCTTTGTTGTCTTATTCCCTCTTACATTGAAAGGCTCAGGCATGGAGGATCCAATCAGGTTGTCATAGTTGCATTGTGATGTAGGTTTGATCATTATCCTGTTGTCTGTGACTCTATTCTTGTGACATATTTCAATGTTTGATGCTTGATTTCAAGAGTTCTCTTGAGCCTGAGCTTTTCTTCACCAAGTTGCTTGAAAGCCTGATGCCCATGGAAGACTTGTCCACTTTCTCACTAATTATTCCTTCTTCTCACCCTTAAACTCAATTCAATGACTGAATTTAATGAGGTTGTACTTCCCTGTGCATTTCCTGCCCAATTTCTGTGTTAGAATCATTCCTGTATTGAATTTTGTACACTTGACGTCCACTCATAAAACCAACATCCACCAAACATTTTGATGGGTACTGGTCTTATCATCTCGCAATATGAGGCTGACTCTCAATGCTAACATTCATGGCGTTGTTTCTAGGGAATGAATTGAAGACATTTACCTACGATAGAACAATAGAGAAATTCATATTCTAAAGGTGCATCAAAAATCAGTAAATTGAATATTGCAACTTGCACTTGGCAACTCGATTGTTTCAGTTGTATCCCCCAAAAGAAGACACACAAGGTCTACTCCACAGCTGCCTCTGGGTACATGTGAAGCAGACCCATAAAATATTATCAGAAAAGGAAATACCCCTCGAGAAGATATTTCAGTTGTTGTATGAGGGGATTTTGGTAATTTACATCATTCTTATTTAAAAACTTGAGTAGTTGCATCTAGTTCTCTTATTATACCATCTGCTGGAGTTTCCAAAAGTTTAAATTTTGGGAGTTTTGCTATCGAATTCTCTCCTTATAAACCTCATTTAGAAGAAAATTTTGACACCCTTGTCTCTCCTGAGATTGTAAAGTGGTTCAGACCCAGAAGCTCTGAAGGTTGTCCCACTTTAGGTTTTCCTACTCCTCCTCCTGTCATAGTCGCTGCATCTAAAGAGGGGGACACTTATTTTCCCTTGAACCCCACATTTTTCTCCTCCAATACTCAACTATTTCCCTTCTCCCCTAGAAACATAGTTTCGTCCTTTCCTGTTTGAACTCCATCTCCCCCTGGTTCTCCTATAGTCCAAATCCTAAAGGCAGGTGCTAATCCTCCCAGAAACATAATGGATTCCATAGTGGCTGCTAGGTATTCCCCTCTTGTTTTTCCTCAGCCTATGAATCCCCTCCCAGCTGGAGATTACCTCAAGTACATGCCCAAGTTTACAGGATAGGAAGACATAACTGCTGAAGAGAACCTTTCATCCTTTATTAGTTATGCAGATAATCTAAATATTGATAATGAAGATATCTGGCTGAGGGTTTTTGTAGAGAGCTTGGATGGAGAGGCTAGAAAATGGTCTAGGGGTATGAATCCTTGATCTATTAGTGGGATTTAAGCTCAAGATGATGGATTCTTAAGACATTGGGGGGATAAAAAAAACTTTCTTTACCACATCACAGAGTTTAGATCTCATAAGATAGAAGAAGGGGAATTTGTCTTAGACTTCTCCAAGAGATTTAATAATATGTGTAATAAGATCCCCACTAAGACTAAGCCTACTAAAACCTCTACCAAGATAACTTATGCTAGTGCCTTTGAACTTGATTTGTTCCTCCTGTGAAGAGAAAGAAGAGCTACCTCCTTGGCTCATATGCAAGACACAACCCTTGAAGTAGAATCCAATATATTGGTGATTGATAAAATTAGGAGTAAGGATGATAGAGATAGAAGAAAAGGAAGGTCCGAAGCTTCAACCTCTGGTCCCTCTTATTCCTAGCCTCAAGTGGATGAGCTAACAAAGCTGGTAAAATCACTTTTTGCAGAAATGGAGAGATTTAAATTTGAAGGGAAACATGTCTATAAGAACGCCTAAAGTACTAATAACATGGGGAATTTTAGAAGACCAAATAATTCCCATCAGATCAACCAGAGAGATCAAATAAATAGGGATAGATATGATCATAAAATCCAAGCCCCTCTCCAAAACAACTTGGTTATTGATGCATAAGGAGAGGAAGAAGAAGTTGATCCTAAAATCCATTGCATTGGAAACACCTCTTCATCCCCTCATTTAACTCAGTCTGCATATGAAGAGTCCCTTATGGATAGCCAACTAAATGAGATGAGCAGAGGAGAAAAGACCAGTGACAACCCAAATAGATATAACCTTGGGTTCAAGAAGAAAGAGGGAAAACCTGACAATCTTGAGAAACCGACTTGAATAAAGAATCTTGTTAAGAAGGTGGAAACTAGCATCAAATAAAGGTAGACACAAAACCCCTAACTAGTAATCAAGAAGCCTATCCCAGAAGTAAAGGGGATTCTGAATCGTCCCCCTTCTTTTAGCTTCGAGAATGAAATTCAAAAGATTAAAATTCATCTACCTTTCTTGGAGATAGTTAAGCATGAGGATTTCAAAAGGTACCTCTCCAAAATTCTACAGTCCGAGCCTTCATATTATCCCATGGATTCAATCAATCTCCAAGATGAAAATCCTACTGTCATACTGGGAAATTTGGTGTTAGATAGAGATAACTCCTCCCCTCATTTATATACTTCATTGAACATCCACGATAAGGTGTTGCACAACTTCTTGATGGATTCAGGGGCCTCTCACAATCTTATGCCTAAAATTTTCATGGAGGAACTTGAGTTGGAGGTCACAAAGACTTATCATGACCTGTACTCATTTGATTCCAAGAAGGTGAAGTGCCTTAGAGTTATTAAATACTTGGGTTGTTTCCTTGTTTTAGTTTCCAATGAAGAGCATGGTCATGGATATCATGGTGGCTGATGTTCCCCCTAAGTTTGGGGTGCTTCTTTCTAGATATTGGATACAAATAGTAGGGGGAACATTATAGATGGATCTTTCATACGCCATTATTCTTGTGTTTGGAGGTGAGAAAATAAGTCTTTACAGGGAAGCACAACTTGCTTACATCATCAGTGATGAAGAAAATCCGACCACTCACCCCATTTTTGCAGTAGATACTGATCTGGTAACCAGTATGCTGCAACTCGTTGATGGTCCTCAAGCACCCATTGAAATAAGAAATCATCTCGTTATGGCTCATGAGGAGCCTCTTCCAAATGTCTCTATTTGGTTTTTTTTTTTTGATGGAGCCTCTTCCAGAGAAAGTGTTGGAGCTGGGGTAGTTTTCATTTCCCCTACCTAAGAGACCATATCTCTGTCTTATAAGATTGAATTTGAAACAACAAACAATGCGACAGAATATGAAGATCTTGTTTTGGGTTTGATTGCTAAAAAGGACATGGAGATTAAAGAGCTAATAGTATTTGGAGATACTGAGATGACTTTTCATCAAGTCAAAAATCGGTATCAGGCTAAGCACCCCAGGTTAAGAGTCTACAAAAACGAAGTCTGGGATCTGGTCGATATTTTATTCTCAAATTTTAACATCTCATTTGTTCAAAGGGAGGAGAACTCTATGGAAGATTCATTGGTTGTCTTAGAAAGTAGTTTCAAGGTCCCTTTGCCCCCAAAGCTCAACTATGAGGTTGAAGTAAAGTACTGACCCTCTATTCTTGACAACATCAAGCATTGGAAGTTATTTGAGGATGATCTTGAGATTAAAAAGTTTCTTGATATTGTGGATGGATTCTCTGATTTTCATATAGATCAGGATCAGGATACTGAAGAAATCCCTCATTCTCATGCTTTCATGAATGAAATTGCAGACCATCATATTGTTTAGTTTTCGAGTAACCATATTCCAAGGGGACTTGTCCCTTTGGAAAGATTGTTTGACATAAATGATGTTGTTGTGAAGGTTAAATATTCAACCGACGAAGCTGATGTAACTGAATGCAATCTGGGAACATAGAAGGACCCCAAGTATGTCAAGTTGTCTAGAAGTCTGTCAAAGGAGCAAAGAGTCCAGTATGTCAATATTTTGAGGGAGTTTGCTGATGTTTTTTCTTGGAAATATGAATATTTAAGGACATATGACACCAACATCATTGAGCATAAGATCCCTTTGAAAGAACATGTCAAACCTTTTAGGCATAAACTCAGGCAGATAAACCCCATGCTGCTGCCTATTATGGAAAAGGAAGTGAAGAAGATATTGGATGCCCAAATCATTATCCCCTTGATATTTTCAGAATGGGTGGCTAATTTGGTGCCTGTGAGGAAGAAGAATGGAGAAATCATGTTATGTGTTGATTTTATAAATTTAAATAGGAGCTCCCAAAAGGATAACTACCCCTTGTCGAATATGCAACACATTTTGTAGAGAGTGACTGGTTCATCCAGAATTTCCATGATTGACGGCTTCTCTAGATACAATCAGATCTCTATCCTTCCTGAAGATAGAGTGAAAACAACTTTCACTACTCCTTGGGGCACATTCATATATGCTAAAATGCCCTTTGGATTGATGAATGCAGGAGCAACCTTCCAATGAGCCATGGAAATTGCCTTCATTGGGGGAAAATACAAGTTTTTAGTCATCTATCTGGATGACATTACAGTATTCTAGAAGTCTGATAAAGATCACTATCATCATTTGAAGAAAATTTTCCTGAAGTGCAGGAGGTTTGGTCTCTCCCTCAGTCCTAATAAATCCTTATTTTCTATGAAAGAGGAAATTTTTTTAGGGCATATTATGTCAGTTGAAGGGGTGAGAATTTATCCAAGAAGAGTAGAGGGAAACCAGGCCTTATCTCTTCCCATATATAAGAAGGATATTCAATCCTTCTTGGGAAAAATTAACTTTCTGAGGAGGTTCATTTCAAATTTTGTTGAGTTGGTTAAACATATTACAACCATGCTTAGAAAGGAGAACGAAGTGAAATAGATTGTTGAGTCCAAAAAATATTTCAACCAAATCAAGAGGGATTTAACTGAAGCACCCATGCTCATCAACCCCGACTTTTCTAAAGAATTTATGATTTTTTCTTTTGCCTCATCTGATACATTGGTTGTTGTTTTGCTACAAAAAAATACAGAAGGATTGGAGTAGCCTATTTTCTTTTTCATCAGAGAATTGAGGGATGTCGAGATGAGATATAATATCATGGATAAACATGCATATTCTTTGGTCAAATCCCTCAAGACTTTGAGGATCTATGTTCTCCATTCAAATATTATAGCATATGTCCCCTCAACTTCAGTGAAGGAGATCTTGATCCAGCCTGATATAGATGGGAGGAGAAGCAAATGAATTGCCAAATTATTGTATTTTGACCTAGAAATAAGGCCCACTAAATTGGTAAAAGGTCAAGGTTTAGCTAGGTTGTTGGTTGAATCAAAATGCAAGGCTTTAGGGGTGAATTTCGTGAACATGAATTTAGAAAATTAGCAAACTGAGATTGTTGATAAAGATCCTCATGTTAGCCTCAACCTAGCAGAATGCACCTGGTATACAAACATCATATATTTCCTACAAAAGTTGAGGCCTCCTGATGGTTTGGACAAAAACAAGGTGAGATCTTTGAAACTCAAAGCAGTCAAATATTGTCTCATCGATCAGGTTTTGTATGGAAAGACCCTTTGGGGGTTTTGTTAAGAAGTCTAGACCCACAGGAAACCCAAAGAACTATGATCGAATTTCATGGAAGCTCATGTGGGGGACATCATTCTTGGTGGACCACGACTTACAAGATCCTCAGAGCTGGGTATTTCTGGCCCAACCTTTTTTCTGAGGTTTGTGCAAAGGTTAGAGATTGTGTGTGTCAAAAGTTTGCTAGAAAGAAGAAACTCAAATATTTTCCTTTGAAACCAATAATGGTTTCTAGACCTTTTCAGCAGTGGGGTCTTGACTTCATTGGGGAGATCCACCTAGCCTCAAGTGGGCAACACCGTTGGATTTTGACTTCCGCTAATTATTTTACCAAATGGATAGAAGCCATCCCTACAAGGAGTTCCTCCCACAAGGTAATCATAAGCTTCCTTGAAGATCTCATGTCCAAATTTGGTTGTCCAAGAAAAATCATTACAGACAATGATACCTCTTTCAAATCTGAGCCATTTATTAATTTTTGTGAGCAGTATGGGATTACATTAATCCATTCCACCCCACACTACCCTCAAGGAAATGGCTTAGCATAGTCCTCTAACAAGAGCCTCATAAATATCATCAAAAAACTATTAGAGGACAATAAGAAAGCCTAGGATTCAAAGTTGAAATTCACCTTATGGGATGACATAATTACGACAAAAAGGTCACTTGGCATTTCCCCCTTTCATCTTGTGTATGGGGTTGAGGCCATTTTTCCTACTCAGCTTTCCTTACCCGTGGAAAAATTCCTCCAAGACTACCAAGGAGAACCTGATGATATGGTCAGAAGGGTACTACAACTGGTAGAAGTACAATAGACGAGGGAGAAGTTGCTTGATAAAGCACAGTATCATCAACATAAAATAAAATGAGCGTTTGATAAGAGGGAAAGAAAGGAATATTTTAAGTTGGGAGATCTGGTTCTCAAGTGGGATGCCCCTAGACAAGACAAAGGAAAACACAGTAAATTTGAAGCCTTATGGATTGGCCCCTTCACGATTTCTGAGGTATTTTGAAATGACACTTATAAGTTGGAAAACTTGCAGGATTCTGAAGATTTGGGTGGCCCTCTCAATGGGAACTTTCGAAAAATGTTTTTTTTTTAAGCCGTGATCAGTTTCCCACCACTGTAATTACCACCCCCTTTGTATTTTCTATTTTGAACAATAAGACTCCATAACCCAAATACAAGGCATTGAAACTGTGCGTTCTTGGCAGCTCACAGGGAGCATGCCATCCCTTGTGGAGCCAATGTTATCACATGAAGTTATCAATAATGTTAGCACTAAGAGTCACTGTCAAATTGCGAGAGGATAATCCTAATAGCCATCAGAATGTTTGGTGGATGCTAGTTTTATGAGTGGAGGTCAAATGGACACAAATCAATATAGGAATGATTCTAACATAGAAAATCAACAGGCAATGCACAGGGAAGTGAGGGCCTAATTAACTTCATTCAGTGAATTGAGTTTAAGGGTGAGAAGAAGGAAGACTTAGTGAGAAAGTGGACAAGTCTGCCATGGGCATCAGGCTTTCAAGAATCTTGGTGAAGAAAAACTCAGGCTTAAGAGCACTCTTTAACTCATGCGTTAGACACTTAAATATGTCACAAGAACAAAGTCACAACAACATAATGATCAAACCTTCATCACAATGCAACTATGACAACTTTACTGGATCCTCCATGCTCGAGCCTTTCAGCGTAAGAGGGAATAAGAAAACAAAGAAGTTGACTAAACCGATCACAACAATACTGTAATCAAACCTACATTACAATAAAAATACGATCCTCAACTGGATATTCCATGCCTGAGTGTTTTAGCACAGTTTTTACAGACAAATGAAAGAAGTTGACTTTGATTAATGAGAAATTCTCAAATTTGATACATAACCAGAGAACAACTCTAACATAAAAACATTACAAAATAGGGAGCTCTGCTCAACCAGTTGATGACCTTAACAAATTCTCACATTGAACTAGTTATACTCAGACCCATTTATGACTGTTGTGAGTGTGAGGTGATCTAGAAGTCTTGTCTAAAGCTTTCCACCTATGCACATCCTCTGTCGGACTGAGCCTAAATATTCCTTGGGTTGATAGTTTTGATTTTTCGCCAGGGCTTCCATACCTTCTATTTATGGATTGAGTTGAGGTTTCAACTACCATCATGTGTCCATTAATTGATATCTCCTCAGGATCAATACCAGGCTAGATATTTAGGGTACGGTCACCTACTATGATTAAATATGATGTTGAATGAGAATACAAATTCAGGGCCATTTGTCTGATCGAGATCTATGACTGGAACGGTCCTACTATTTTAGTTCTATCACTGAAGTTTTATCCATCCACCAACTCTGGTATGCATTAGACCTCGCATGGAAATGAAATCAAATTTGGTGTTTGAGACCCTTGGACGTGTAGCAGTAGATGAGGGCCTTGTGTCTTTGGCCTCACTTCAATGTGACCTCGGGCTGTGACCCGACGCCTTATGTCAAATGGTGTTTAGCGACTTCATGCTTCGAAGGTCTTCACAACACCTGCCTCCATATCTCCCAATACCCGAATCAGTGAAACCACTTTACCTAGATCGATGATTAGACCTACTTTGCAGTCGACGATTGTGATTGCTTCTTTGGANACTAGCGCTAACTTCTCTTCCTAGGTCTGCCTCCCACATGACCTAGGGTGATGAATCAGGACCCAACTCCTCAGTGCTTTGCAACTTAGCACTTCACAAAGTTGGCTCTCTGCCTCTTGCGAATTCTCTGAATCATGAATCCGCGAATTCACTTATCTTATGCCACGTGGCCTTTACATCGACGATATGCAATGGCTCTGAATTTCAGGACTCTGTAAGCCTATTGATGTGGTTGCAAATATCAACGAATATCACTGAATGGGATTGAAGGCCTTAATTGGCTTCGATTTTTAGAACTTCAGAATTCAAAGAAAAAGAAGAGGAGAAGTCCCGAAGATATCGAAATCCGAAATCCAAAATAAATCGTGACCGTCTATTGGGAAAGGACATGTGACACTTGATTTTCGATTTTGGAGTTCGCTTGGTGCTAAGCCTCATGCAACTTCATAATTATGAATGCTTGAGGGCCACTAATCTGAACTTTGTAAGGAATCTTCGTCGTTGAAAATTGAGCTTGCCTGCTCATTTGATCCGAGTCCACAATGAACCACTTTCAACATAGCTCTTTGTGCCCATGGTTGTTGCATGTGTAAAGAAAATACTTGGACGACTTGGAGTGGGCTCGGGAAAACAAAATGTCCAGTAGTTGAAACCAAAGGGGTGACAAGTGTTCATTCTTAGAGAAAAACATAGATTTTTAGACTGAGACTTATCCAGATGAGACACTAAGGGGAAATGGGTCTTTAAAAAAAGAGGGAAAAATGAGTTTACCAGTCGAAGGGAAAAAAATNGAGAGAGAGAGAGAGAGAGAGAGAGAGAGAGAGAGAGACGGGAAAGGACACAGACTCAGGCATTATCAACGCACACTCATGAACCTTGACAACTTCATGTGATTACAAATTCATATCCAGAATAGGGGAATTCTCATAAAAAATAGTGATAATACCCCCGTACAAGTTTTGGAAAGGAATACCTACAAATTTGAGTCATTTTAGAGTGTTTGGAAACAAATTCTATATCAAGAGAGAAAATGGGAAGATTGGAAATTTTTACTCTCGAGTTGATAAAGGCATATTGGTTGGGTACTCAAGAAAAATAAAAGCATACAAATTATTCAATTTAAGACTCAACAAAATAGTGGAAAGAATTAATGTGACTATTGATGACATAGATGGATAAAAGATAAAATAAAGAAGAAAAGATTAATTGGAACGGGACCACAAAGAAGATTTGAAAGAATAAGAAGTTGATGAAGAATCATATGAAGAAGAGGTTATAATAAGAATAAGAAGAATAAGATCTTTAGGTACCTCTGAAGACACCTAATAGATGAGTAAAAAAAAATCATCCACCAGAACATATCATTGGAAATAAATATGTGGGAGTTGAAACTTGAAGAAGAATATGTTCACAAAAACAACACCTAGCATTGTTATCCACAATTGAGCCAAGAAGTTTTGAAGAATCCAACAATGATGAATACTGGATCAAATCCATGGATGAAGAGTTAGATAAAATAGAGAAGAATGATACTTTGGAACTAGTTCACCTCCAAAAAAAAATAATGTAATCGGTACAAAGTGGGTCTTCATAAACAAATTGAACGAGAATGGACATGTTACTAGGAACAAAGAAAGATGGGTATGTAAAGGATATGTCGAGGTTGAAGGTATAGATTTTGAAGATACTTTCGCCCAAGTTTCCAAATTTGAAGAAACCGGGTTGATTCTACCTTATTCATGTTCCAAAAATATCAAAGTGTACTAGATGGATGTAAAGTCAAACTTCCTAAATGGAGAATTAGAAGAAATATATATTGAGTATCCAGAAGGATTTTAGTGTTCAGAAAAGAAAAAATATGTTTGAGGGTTGAATAAGACACCATATACTCTCAAAAAATCCCCGATATCACCATATTCATGAGTGGACAGATACTTATAGCAGTAAGGGTTCAAAAAATTAAATGCATACAATCTCTACATAAAGGAAAATCAAGATAGTATCATGTTAATTGAATTTTATGTTGATGATATTAACTTTGGAAGTGATGATGAGAAGATGAGTAAGATTTTTTCCAAATATATGCAAAATGAGTTCGGGATGTCATTACTTGGAGAGTTGTCTTTCTTTTAGGAAATACATATATGTCAGAGCAACAAAGGTTTCTTCATCTCTTAGACCAAGTAAATAAGAGAAATGATAAAAAGGTTTGGAATGGGAGATTTCAAACTAGTCAGTACTCCTATGCAGACCAGTTGCAAGTTAAGGAAGGATGATGATTTTAAATATGCAGACTGTACATACCGATGATTAGTAGCTTACTCTATGTGACATATTCTAGACCAGATGTGATGCAGACACTTGGACAGGTTGCAAGGTTTCAAGAAGCACCAAACGAATAAAATGTTATGGTAGTGAAGAGGATGTTAAGATATCTAAAAGGTTCATAAGAGTTTGTATTATGGTATCCAAAAGGGAATGGTTTATCCCTTGTTTCCTACATAGATGAAAATTGGGTAGGTGACATTGATTAGAGAAGAAGTAAAAGTGGAGCAACTTTCTACTTTGGTGAGTGCATGTTATCATGGTTAAGCAAGAAACAATCATCATTATCTTTGTCTATAGCAGAGGAAGAGTATATTGCAGCAACAACATGTTGTACTCAGGTTCTATGGATGAATCAAACTTTGAAGGATATATAGGTTGAATATGATGAGCCTATTGAGATATTTTGTTATAACACCAATTCAATATGTATATCAAAGAATCTAGTAATGCACTCCAAGACGAAACAAATTCCAATCAAGTTTCACTCTCTATGAGAACGAGTTGCAGAAAATAACATCAGGGTTGAGTATGTTGGGACAAAAGAGAAGATTTTAGATATCTTCCCCAAACTTCTTCCAAGGGATGCCTTTGAATATCTTTGACACAAAATTGGAGTAGTTTCTACTCCACAATGATTTTTGCATGTTTTTCATATATGTCATGGATTTACATGAGTGTTGGATATGTGTTATATTCTTTGCATGAGTAGTAGTGTCACATGTCATGTGCCTCGGGAAACGTGTCATGTATTTAGGTGGTTTTTCGGCACATGGTTTTTGTCAATGGTTTTCTATTTCCGATTAAGGAATTAGGGTTGTGGACTAATACAAGTCATCGAGGTAGGGTTTTGGATGCCGCTGGCTCCTATATGTATATTGTATTGTAAACAATGTAACACATATGAATGAATATAGAATATGTTGGTTTTTCCAGTTTGGGTTTCTAGGGGAAAAATCTTTGTGTAATGTTTGTATTTGCCATTGTATCCTTTCTGTTCTTTTACTGAATATTTGTTTGCAGTAGATATTGTACAAGGTTAGAATTTACAATGAGGAAGTACCATACAAAGTAAAAGGATAGTTCAAACAGGGGGAGCAACTCAAAGGACAATTCAGACAAGGGGAGCACCCCCAAAAAAGGAAGTTACCCTTTGCCATTGATTCCAAAGTGGGAGTGAGAGAGAGAGAGAGTAATTAGAGGCATGAGAGAGAATAAATGCATTATTATAGGGGGATAAATGGTCATAGGGGGGAGCATGAGCATAAGCATAAGTGTTGAATCATGATTATTTCCATTTCTAAGTGTTGCCATCAATGCTAAAGGGGGAGATTGTTGAAATAGTGTTTTTCATTTATGTCAACCCTTGAAGGAGCCCCAATGATGTGGTTATGGTACTCAAAGTTGATTGAGGAATATGTCCATTAAGGAAAATGTAAATTTTGCTAACTCACTCATGAATTTATAGTCCTCATCATGTCATTTCCACTTACGGTTAGTGAGATATGGACATGTGAATATGGAATCCCAGAGGAATGGTCAAGAATCCCCTAGTTGGTTACAAGTCTTAATGAAAGTGTAAATTTGTTATAACAAGAAAGTTAAGAAGCCCCTAAGTTTAAGGAAAGAGTTTACCTAGAATCCCCTTGTTTAACATCTGTCGTTTCTTCTTGTTCATCATATACATAATTAGCGTAGGATCCCCTTCATACTCAACCACCATCCTAGGGAGTTTGCATGGAAGTTATAAAGTGGAATGGGAGGGTGTGTGTTTAAATAGAAAAAAATAATTTATTTTTGAGAATTGTTGATTAATTTAAATTATTATTTTCTTTAATGAGATAGTTTTATTTCTTACTTTTTTTTATTGTGAATAATTCTTTATTATGAATATTTTTTATTTCTTTTTTACTTTGCAAGAATAAATATACTTGGAAATTATATTGAAATATGAGAAAATTTTATAAAGAAATATGGTTTTGAATTAATAATGCCTTGACAAAGTCATTCAAGGAAACATTTGAAGAACCATTTATGAGGATAGTGCACTTGGATTTGAAGATGTGATATATAATGATCTATAAATATTTCAAATACATGAGCTAGAGAGATAATTGATTGGATTTGAAGATGTGATATCTAATGA
>SNQJ01S0037617.1:62119-86732 GCA_010110895.2 Picea sitchensis
ATACTCTCCCATGAAAACAAAACATAAATCTTCATACTTCAAATACATTCCGAAGATTTGAGACTATGCTCTAAATTGTAAAATTAAAGACATACAATCTATATAGACGTGAGAAGAGAATAACATTTCAATAAAAACACAATCCCTTTTGGATATTATCTCTAGTTTATTTTTATCCATAAGTAATTCATGTTTTCAAAGTGAATCAACACCAACATTAAATTCCCTAAAAACATGCGCAGAGACATATTTCAACTAGCTGAATTTCCTCCTTCATCCATTCGATAATCAATTTAGAGTCACCAAAGACATAGAGCTCATACACATTACTTCACATTTCACACTTAATAAGTGCAAACAATACATTAAACTCACCTTGATTTTTTGTACCTAGACCCATATTTTCTTTACCAACTAGGAAATGAGTTTCTAAGAGATATAGCAAAAATCATAAACCACAAAATCTACATGAACCTTGATAGGCACCATTGAAAAACCCCCAAGCCATATAATGGTTGATGTCCACCTCACCCATCTCCCGATACATTTTCAAAATCAGGGTATCCTTATAACTTAATAGTAAGGTCAAGTCATGTTGTGAAACTGTAAAGGAAGGGAAGTGATTTTCTTCAAAGATACAAGTATTCCATGCTTGCCAAATTCCCCATGAGACTAGGATTGGAAGGATTATTATCTCCTTCACAAGAGGAAAAGTTAAAAAAAATAATGAAAAATTGTTGTTGGAGATACTTCACACACACCTAGGAATTATTTTTCATAAGGTTTTCCCTATGTTTACAAGTCATTATCCAGTCTCCTATAGTCTAGGGAGAATATTCCTCTAGGAGAATATTCTCTTCAGTTCACAATTCAATTTGATTAGTTGAGTGGAGTCTAGCTGCCACATTGGGATCATCACCATGCAACATTGGGATCATCACCATGCAACATTGGGATCATAACTAACTAATGAAAATTATCCTTGGGATTATCACCATACTACGCATTACTCATGATCATGTGATCTCCTGCTCAGTTCACTATGTTTCATTCAGTTAATTGAGGACTGAGAGACTAGTTAACTCAGACTAGGTGGCAATTTACTCCTGTAACTATCAGTTTGTGTCCATATCACTCTAGACCACCACTATGGACCATTGGTTCTCCTCTAGTGCACATTAGTTGAGTTATATAGAGTATTTCATCTGTAAATTACTATTCATTCATTTGGTTAATAGAATTCTTCCATTCTTTCTTTCATGTTTATCTCTTTTCTCATATTTTCTCTGCAAATTGTGTATGTCATTTGCTAGCTAGATATTATCTATGAAGGTTCATCCAAATTTACATGGTATGAGACCTCATAGATTGCTAGGAAAAAGACACACCGAATTATTTTTGTAGGTATCGAAGATTGAAGACAGCGGGAAAAATGGAATTTCCAAAAGAATTCATTCTTACACTGTACAATTTATTTGCATCGAAGGAAAATATGATAGTTCATATTTGAATTAGAGGATTATACACGTTAACCATGAACACAGAGACTGAACCCACATCAGCCATAGAAAAATCCAAGTATATGAATCAAATGGATGAAGCGTTTCAAACTATTTGCAGTCTAATTTCTCCTGAACTCCTCTTTCACATATCCTAGACCGCCAATGAAGCCTAGACCATCATGGAAGGGATTTTTGGAAAACAAAATGAGATCAGGGTACATATGCTCGATGTGGAATTGGTCACTTTGGATCCAAAAATATTCGACGATCTCCAAGATTTCTTTACCAAATATAAGGATTTTTTGTCACAACTCAAGGCTTCTGGGGTTGATAAATCTAAGGAGGAGAAACAAATGGTTCTTACCATTCTATCCAAACTTGGTCTAGAATACTTAGTGTTTGTATCCAAATTTTACTCAGTTAGGATTTCCTCTGGAGCCACCTACAGGATTCCATCTCTTGAGGCCTTTATCGAGTCTCGGACAAAAGAGAAGAAAAAGCTCATAAATATGGGAAAAATCAAAGGCACAAAGGTGCATGAACTTACTGTGCAAGATGGTAGTGGTCATAAAAATAAAAAATCTAAAATAAAGGACAAAGAGAAGTCACCTACAAATCCAAAGAAGGAAGGGTACTCAAAATCCTTCAACGATTCCTTTGGATCGAAAGGTGGAAAGGGAAGAAAAGGTGAGAAATGCACTTACTGTCATAAAGGATTTCATTCATAATCTTCATGTATGCATAAACAAATAAATAAAATGGCCTAAATACTTCAACAAAACAACCTTGGAGATATATTCCCTGAGGGTGCCAAGAATAAGAAGCCATAAGATCATAATTCCAAGAAAGGAAATTCTAGCCATGATTTGATTGCCATCAACTCCTCTCTTGATGCTTGGATTATAGATTCAGGTGAATCACACCACATGGAAGACACAAAATAAGTCTACTCTTCATTGGATGCATGCAAAGTTCCTCATATTTTGATGGGGGATAACTCTCTAGTTGAGGTCACCAGAAAAGGAAGAAATGAACTCACAAACAAAAGATATGAGAATGTACCACACATCCCCAAACTTTCTCTCAATGTTCTCTCCGTGCATCAGATGACCAACTATGGCACTAGAAAGAGAGATTTATTTACACCTGATGTTGTGGATATCTATGACATGAAAACCAATTCCAAGGTTTCTACCGTTGAGGAAAATCATGAATCCAGAATCTACGCTTTTTCTGAATTTATTGAACAAGATTTTGCATTACTTCTTACCCATGATGATGAAATCAGTAGGATATGGTGTGAAAGGTTTGGGAATTTAAATTATTTATATATGAAACAACTTAGAAAGTAGGGAATGGTTGATGGTCTATCTGATATCCACGTCTCCAAAGAAATTTGTGAGGGATGTGTTCTTGGAAAACACCCTCAAGAAAAATCCGACAAAGGAAAGACTCAGAAGGCTTCCTTTCCTTTGGATTTGATCCATAGTGACCTCATGGGCCCTTTTCCACAACCATAAATGACTAAAGAAATGTACATGCTCATTTTTGTTGATGATTTCTCACACTTGACATGGATTTTCTTTCTCAGGAAACAATCAGAGGTCTTTCAACACCTCAAAGATTTCAGATCCCTTATTGAGACACAGTCAGGAAAGAAGATCAAAGTACTCCTAACAAATAACAGGGGAGAGTGTGTCAACCATGAGATACATAATATTTTTCATGAGGCCGAGATTCAGGTGCAACACACATTTCCTTATGCTCCACAACAAAACAGAGTTGTTGAGAAGAAAAACAGATCTTTGAAAGAGATGTCATCTTGCATGCTACATGAAAATTCGCTACCATAGAGATTTTGGGCTGAAGAACTTAATTGTGAAACCTACATCCAAAAAATATCTCCTCATAGATGTGTCAAGGATAAGTATGAGGATTAGAGTGGCCTCAAACTAGAAGTGACCCACTTATGTATATTCATTTCTTGTGCATGGGCCATGATTCCCTCTGAGAAGAGGAAGGAAATTTCTCCATAGAGAAAAAGTTGTATATTTGTTGGATACCCCGATGGTGTGAAGGGATACATACTTATTGATATTTCTTGGGACAGACTCATCATTGAGCGGAGTTTCTAATTCGAGGAAAGTATCTTGCATGTACCTTAGTAGCCGCATGCAGACACTTTAGTTCTTCCACCTATTAGAGACGATGAGCATGCACGTGCCAACTATTCCTCATATGAGAGTTTTGATTCAGATGATTTAGATATTGATTCAGTACATTCAAATGTAGAGTCAGTGCACACAGATGCAGTTGCAGAGACAAAGTTGAGGCATAAGTGGGCCAAGACTACTCTTCAGGATGTAGGAGATATCCTTGGGATCTAACTGATACCAGGAGGACTTGATCTGATTTCAAGGATCATCCTCTTTCACTCACTGCCACTGAACCTATTCCACCCTGGAATATTTTCTTTGTTTAGTGGCGAGGCTACTAAGAATCATTTTTTGGAATCTACCATGCAGGAGGAGTACAAATCCATCCTTGAGAACTAGACTTGGGATATGTTTCACCTTTTTATAGGAAGGAAACTCATTAGGTGCAGATGGATTTACAAGACCAAGAGAATAGCGGATGGACAAGTTAGAAGATACAAAGTCAGGCTAGTTTCCAAAGGATTTCAACATGTGTGTGGTATTGACAATGATGAAACCTTCACTCCAGTAGAAAATATGGATTATATATGTTTGGAACTTTCCATTGCAACAACCAAAGGATTGGAAGTCCATCAGATGGACATGAAGAATGCATTTATTCATGGATATCTCTCTAAGGATATCTATATGGAGGAGCCCAAGGTATTTTTGTAGGATTCATCTTTAGTGCATTGACTGAAAAAATCTCTTTATGGGCTCAAGAAGGCCTTGAGGGAATGGTATTCCAAGATGGCCTCCTACCTGCTATCACATAAATTTGTACGTTGTAAGTCATATCCAAGTATTTACATGCTCATGACAACTGATTCACTTTTACTCCTAGTTTTGTATGTTTATGATTTATTGATCATTGGTTGTTCGATTTCAGTGATTTTTTTAGTCAAGAGGATTCTACATGACATGTTCTTGATGAAGGACATGGATCCGCTAAAATTTCTTCCTTGGACTCGAGATCAATCAGGATGCATCAATCTTCAATCTATCTCAGGCCAAGTATGTACGAGATCTCTTTGAGATATTTCACATGACAGACTGCAAGTCTTCCCCGACTCCCTTCCTATCAAGACTCATCCTTGATGATGGTAGGGAAACTCCATTGGTGGACAACCCATTGTACATACAACTATTGGGGACTTTGTTGTATATTACACACTCCATACTAGACCTCTCTTATGTAGTTGGGGAAGTCTCCAGGTTCATGCAAGATCTGCATGAGCTACATTGGAAGGTTGCAAAGTGTATTCTTCAATATGTACATGGTACCATCACCTTTGGGATTCACTGTTAAAAAAAATCTACATTGGACCTCATCAGGTTCGTTGATTTGGGTTGGGTTTACGATAGCATTGATTGTAATTCCACATCTGGTTACTCACTCAATATTGGTTCTAGGCCTATCTGTTGGTTGAGCAAGAAGCAGGATGTTATTTCTCTATATTCAATCAAGGCATAGTACAGAGGGATAGTTAACATAACCGTTCGGCTATTTGGTTAGAACACTTTCTCTTTGATTTGGGCATTCAATTTCACAGGTCGATCATCATATGGTGTGAAAACCAGAGCACTCTAAAGTTCTGTAGAGATCCAGTTAAGAGGAAGCAAAATAAGCACATCGAGATCCACATGCACTACATCCGAGACTTAGTACACAAGGGGATCATCGACTTGCAGTTTTTTCCTTCAGTAGAATAGACTCCAGACATCTTCACCAAGACCTTCACTGAGCATAAGTTCCATTCTCTGTGTAGACATCTTGGAGTAAAGGACATCGTTTCCTAAAAACTTTCGGTTCTTTTTTTATATACATTTTACTTTGAGGGGGGTTTTCTGATGATTTTTTCCCTCTTTCCTCATTTATTTCAGTGTATCTTTTGTATTTGGGTACCTAACATGGCCTCGTTGTCGGGACCCATTATTTATTTCCACCCTAGTGATGTTCAGGGGGGGTGTTCGAGATACTTCACACACACTTAGGAATTTTTTTTTCTAAGGTTTTCCCTATGTTTACTAGTAATTATTCAGTCTCTTATAGTTTAGGGAGAATATTCCTCTAGGACAATATTCTCTTCAGTTCACACTTCAGTTTGATCATTTGAGTAGAGTCTAGATGCCACATTGGGATCATCATCATGTAGCATTGGGATCATCACCAACTAATGTGCATTTTTCTTTGGATTCTCACTAGACTAGCACATTACTCATGATTCCCTGATCTCCTCCTCACTTCACTCTGTTTCAGTCAGTTAACTGAGGACTGAGAGACTAGTTAACTTAGACTAGCTGATAGTTTACTCATGTAACTGTCAGTGTGTGTCCATATCACTCTAGACCACCACTACGACACATTGGTTCTCCTCCAGTGCACACTAGTTGATCTATATAGATTATTTCATGTGTAAATTACTATTCATTCATTTGGTTAATATAATTCTTCCATTCTTTCTTTCATGTTTCTCTCTTTTCTCATATTTTCTTTGCAAACTGTGTATGTTATTTTCTATCTAGATCTTATATGTGCAGGTTCATCCACATTTACAATTGTTATTCAGTGATATTTTATCCCGTAAATGAGTCAGGCCCAATTGGTCCTTAATTTCTAGCTAAACCTTGCGAGTAAAGGAGCATTATAGCGATAAATGAGAATTAGATTCCTCAAATTTTTTACCCAAACAATGAAATCTTGGCCCTTTCTTACTCCTAATCTACAATCTATTCTAGCTAAAAAAGAACCCTTTAAGAACAATACTGAAGAACAAAATACCTATGATTGGGCACTTAACCCTTCATAATTTCATATACCACCATTGAGTTGCATTTCGACCAAATTCAACAAGTCTTGGTATCCAAGTTTTGTTCATTAGAGACCACTGAAATTATTATAGTACCAAACTGAGCCATCCTATGAATTTAATAAGAGGACATGAGCATTCTTTAGTTCTATCATGTATTATGTTCAATACTAGTGCCAATTGGAAACAATATCCAAAACCTCTACTAAAATCAATCCTTGGATTAATATTTTCGAACTAGCAGGATCACCAATTCAATTAAGAATGCAACAACCAATATTTAAGAGGTAATTAACAATAACCTTAATAACAAAAATGATGTCACCACATCTAATGATTGCATCTATCTCGACTTGCACCTATGAACTTGATGCAACCTTGAAGACCAAAAATATGCCTATTATAGGAAATGCAAGTGTTATGGCCCTCCACTATTTTGATTCATTATGGGTAGGATTCTTCCACCTTCAAATCCAATCGAGTATTGAAAAAGGTGTTATGTATTTATCAACCAAAATATGCCTCTAAATATTGTCACCAGCCAAAAATACCCATAGGAATTTTGTAGCTAATGCTCATCCAAAAAAAAAATGTATTTTAAACCCCACCCTACAAGACTCTTTAGCTTCTATATACTTTTACAAGTACCCGAATGAGAACCCAAGTACTTAGTGCTTCCCTTCCAAAAATATTTGAAGAACTTGCGAATATGGTGGAGAATTCCTTTCGAAATGAGACTCAATAGATGCCAATACATAGGAATCGCTTGAATCACTGACTTTATGAGTATTAATCTTCCCCCTTAAGAGATCCATTTATTGCACCATAAATTGAATCTCCTTTAAATCTGGGACAACAACCACTTCCAATCATATATGCCATAATTATTTGGTTTGAGATGATAACCCATATACTTAATACCATCTCTCAAATCATGGGAAGGGAAATTGAAAATATTTGAAATGATATGCTAATTGTCCTCCTCTATGTCTATAAAAAAGATAGCATATTTGTTAAAATTTATAACCATGCCTATAGCATCACAAAAGAGGTCCATTATATCCTTTAATATCTTTCCTTATGATGTTGCACAAAAACAAATATCAGTACATCATCAACTAACAACAAGTGAGATATTCATTCATATCTTCCCAATCTTATCCCCTAGAAATTATTCACCTCTTTTTCCTCAACAAGAGCTCAACTAATACCATCCACAACTAGCAATAATAGATAAAGTGATAGTGGACACCCCTATCCTAAACCCAAAGAATATTTAAAGAAGGGAAAACCCAATCCATTAAGTAATATAACAAATGAAACCAATGACACACACAACATTATCCATTTAACCAAGGATAGATAAAAACCTATATGCACAAGAAACAGTCTGAGATAGAGACATGATACTCAATCACAGGCTTTGGAAAGGTCTATTTTGATGACCGAGAAAAAAGTGATTATGGGTTTTGATAAAATGTAGTTCTTCCTACACCAAACCAATGACTTCATGGATAAGAGTGTCTTTGAGAAACTCAAAATATTTAGGTGTAATGATTATTTTAAGTCTAACAACAATAGCCATTGCAATGATTTTATAAAGAAAATTAGATAAATTAATGTGTCTAAAATCATCGAAAGTTGTGGGGAAATCCATGTTAGGAATGATTGAAATGAAGGTTGAGTTAATACTACTTAGCATCTTACCACATTGGTGAAACTCCTCCACAATTGGAAGAAAATCATCCCCGTCAATGTTAAATAAATATTCAAAAAACAATGTTAAGGAAATACTAAAAAAAAATGATTGTCCATCCGTCCATCCCATGAATTTATATTTTCTGAAAGAGGATAATACCCCGTGAATATATTATCTATATAGTAACCTTTCATTACAGTTCTTGGTTATCCCCATATTCAATGGAAAAAATATGAGATGAGATTTAATATTTCCCCCATCTTTATTTTCTCTATTTCTTTGATTTTTTTTTTTAAAGTGATCGACTCCTAATGAAGCTAGATCCAAGAAATCAAAAGTCTTATTTCCATTAGAATAATTTAACTTCAAAAGTTTATTATAGTTCTTCAAATAGTCAGAATGTTTTTGGAAAAAACATGGTATTTTGGTTACTATAAACAATATAGAGTACCCTTCTCTTTAACCTCCAGGTTTTTTCATGTTCTAGCAATAACATGGACCTACTATTATTTGAAGATCGAAGTTTCACAAAGTCATATTGATACCTGTTATCCCTGATTTCTAGGGATAACTAGGAGATCATGTCTCGAGGCCCACAGGTCCTAGACATGGAGTATCGAGAGCAGGATTGACCTGAGCATGGCCCTGGAGGGCCCATATTTATTCTTCTTCATCAGACTTGTCTTGTCAGCAGCAACAACATCCATCACCTTCGGCTTGGACTTGTATTAGAGAAGACTCTTGCTCCATGAGGTAATTGGTCTAGGTATCATGGTATGTGTCATGTTTTATCATTATAACTTTTAGATATATGCATCAGATTCCTTTCATTTCTACTTGGATATTACACTAACCCACTTGACCATAGTTGGGGGGATTGACAGGGTACCCTAGCAAGATTGTACCCATAGGTTTTGGTTGGCCACCAGGGGGGATTTTGAAGAGCCATCGTCTACTCCCATCATATTATGATTTTTACATCTTATCTCCCATTCATCTATCCCATTTCCCTAGTCTGAACATTAGGATAACCTATTTGTGGGGTTACACCTTATCCCGTGGGAAGAAGGGGCTAAAGGCCCAGGGGGTAAAAGTAGCTGGTAAGAGATAAAATCCATGAAAAAATAAAACCTAGAGATGCCTCACCTAAGGATTCCCAAGAAGGCAATAAAAGGCCTCTGAATAAGAAACAAGAGGGACCCGAAGAAAAATAACAAAACAAGACCTAGCCAAGAGGATGGGGGGTCTCATCATGAGCCAACCCATTATGTTCATAGGTACCTAGCAGCATGACATTGCCATTATCTGGTTACCATGCCAGGGCAATGACCTTTGGTTGCATGGCCAAGGGAAAGGGGGTCTCATCACGAGCCAACCTTATCATCTCTGTGAAAGTACTTGTGGGTAACACTATCATCTTTGGTCACCACGCCAAGGCAGTTTCCTCTAGTTAGACCTTGAAATAAAAAAAAAGAATAAAGGCAATAAAGGGTTTGGAAAGAATTGCATCCATGATAGGTACAACTCGCCTCCTACAAAGGCACCCACGGGTAATATCACCCATGTCTTTCACTATGTCTAGACATCCTTTCACCACTCCACCTCGTGTTACATGGCTTGGATGATATCCTTTGGGAACTTTCCTTTTCTTATGGATGTTGGCCCAATAGGGCATTTTGTCTTTTTATTCAACTTTGTATAGTAGGTCATTGTAATATCTTTGAGCTATTAGATGATATGCTAGGGGTTTTATGCATGCATTTGACAAAATTAATGATGAAATATGATTGACATTACTATGATCCCCAGGACTAATGAGCCCATGGAGGGAGAAGTTTTTGATGTGTAGGACCATGCCCGATGGACAGGTACCAGGTGGATCGGTACACATGGGGAGATGATTAGTTCGGACCTCCATGGGGCTGAAGAGCCCATCAGATGGTTTCTAGGACCTCATTAGGGGCAGAGACATGACAATGATTTGTCGAGCCTTTGCACGAGAGAAGAAGAAGGACATTTTCATCTAGGACGCCTTGGCTGAGCCCAACCCTAGGGGGTTGACCCACTGCAGGTGGAACGTGTCCCTCTGATGACCCAGGACATCCTCTAGAGGCCCTTGATGTCACCTCCAGTGCATGGCAGTTTGACAGGACAATGCAGGTGGAACGTGGTCCCTCCGATGACCTGTGACATCCCTCTAGAGGCTCTGATGTCACCTCCAGCTGCATGGCGCTTGACAGACAATTTGGCACGTGTGGCAGGGTTTGAGGCCCAAAGAGGGCCAACATTTGTCATCTAGTGCTATGATTCTGTAAGGGCCAACGCCTCCCTGCTAAAGGGGGGTGGTAGACGCTCTGCTCATTGTTCATTTTAGGGTTTCTTTAGCATTTTAATGTAAACAATATGATTTTTAGTTATTAGCCTTGTTGGATATTTTGAATGACCTAATTTTAATTAAAGGTCATTGATGATATATATTGAGGATGTTTTCCTCATTTCCTTTGACATAACACAATTAACTCACACTTGTGAGGTCTGGATTTTGCCTCCTAGGGTATTTTGTTGTCTAAGGAGGTGCACTTTCTATTGAAAGGATATTTTGGCATCTTATGGAATTTCTCTCCAAGGAATGTTTACAACTAGGGTTTGTATATGCTTCTCTTCATGATATGAAAGTGATTTTCTGCAAACTCTTCTTAATTGAATGGTTCTAGGTGTAATTTCTTGCATTTTTTATTATTAAATTGTTGATTTGAAACCCTAGGTAACAAGCACACAAGTAGGTCCTTGTTATATGTCCCCCTAGAGAGAGATATTTTAGCCATTGAATATTAAAGGATTGAGCCTACCCTCTCATCCTGATTCTTCCCTTTAAGCTAGCATTTAATTTTATAGGGTTGGTATGGGTGATCTCCCAGGCCTAGGTTATCTGGCCAATCTAGGGCCACTCACTTCTAGGGTTTGAATAGCCTTGTCTCTACAACACTTTCTCTCACCTCATCCTTTAGTAAAATTAATCATTGATGCTTTCCTCTGCTTCCAAGTTGACCTAGGAAGGAGGAAAGAGCCCTAGGCCTTGCTTAAGCAACACCTGAGTGAGCCTCTTTCCCAGGGTTTTGATTCTAGGGACTTGTATCACTTTAGAACCCTTCCCTCCAAATTTTAAGTCACCATCATTTCAAAACCTTGTCCCCTCTTCTTGTTTGACTCCATATACCCTAAGGCAATCGGACATTTCTAACCTCCAATGTTGAAGTCTTAGTGCACAAAACATTTCTCAAAAATTTAAATTTTGAAACCCTAACTACCAAACTAACCCTAATTAAGGGCTTACTACGCTTGGTTATCTCATATTGACGTAGAAAATCTTGAATATAATCAATTGACTAATTATTTGAAGCATTTATTGAGCAAATTGTTGATTGATACATTGCTAGCTTAATCATCTTGATATATATTGATGAATTGATTCTCTTCATGGCTAATTGACAAAACGTTGACTTCATTTGTATCTATTGCTTCAAATTGCTTATTAAATAGCGTATAGTTACTAGCACTAACCCTTTGAGTTATAGCCCTATATATATATTGTATTGTCATGGTCTTGTTCCGGGCAGGTGTTTCAATTGGGCATACACTTCATTATTGGTCAAGCAGCTGCATTGTTTAGCCAGACTATCTGACCTAGGTGGTAACCTGTGAGGAGGAAACTTTAACCTTTATTTATACCTTAGCCTCTTCAAAACCCTAGGTTGTCGGGGATGTCTCCCCTGGGCTAACCTCCCTAAACAGAAAGAACCTCCCCATTGAGGTGACATTGGGTGGGGAAGGTTCCTATTACGCCAATTTGATCTCTATCCTTTAGCCTTTGACCTAAACTACAAATTGTGTGATAAAAATACCCTAACCCCTTAGATACATCCATAAATATTCTCGATCTGAAGCTTAATATTCGAGATCTCTTGATCTTTTTCCTTTCTCCTTTCTCTGGCATACCATGAAAAACTTTATTTTAACAATTGAAGGGAAGAGACAAATTGGGAACTAAAGCATTAATACATTCCTAAAAGAGTTTCCAATTGTCATGGACAAGACTCTCAAATTCCTCCACTTTAGACCAAGAAGTATTATATTTGAAAGGAGCACTGGATTCCCTAGCCAATTGGTCCAATTCTAAAAATATTGGGAAATTACTAGAACAACTCACTTTACCAACCAAAGAATGATATATCCCAATATCTTGACGAAAAATGTGATGATAAAGGAAACTATCAAGTCTCTTTGACACCCCTTCAATTCTACTTTGATTATTACTCCACCTCACACAAATTTGAATAGGTTCAACTTCTACCAAACTTGTTAGTTCAATCTTGTCAATGAAAAAATCTGCCAACTTATCTTCATCGGATGATGTTCCCCATATTTCCTCTCTACTAAGAGTAAAGTTCAATTCCCCTCCAATAACTAGGTTATTGGAGAGGATAACAATTAGAGTAAAACATCAATCCCAATAAGCCTCCTTGCCCTAGTAAAGATCATATATATAAGCCTCCTTACCCTAAACATCATAGATATTGAGAGGAGTAATGGAATGATCCAAATCATTTCAAAAAATATATATGCCGAGACCTCAAGAAATAGAAAAAAAATTAATGAGAGAGTATTTGGGTGAAAAATGTGTTATGACCTCCCCCAAATATCAATCTAAATCCAAACCAATAAAATCCTAGCAAGGAAAAGTTTTTAATAAGTAAAAAATATTGGGTTTCCTACGACCCATAGTTTCCCTAATTAAAACAATTATGGGCCATTCAACTTCTACAAGCCTATTCAAAGAGATTTATTTAGGGGGCCTTAGGCACCTCATATTGACATACATTAATTTCATGGAGAACTTTCCTTCACGGAAATTCTATCTCTAATGACCCCATAGATAAGGTATTGTCTTCTATGTGAAACTTCTCAGGAGGTTCTCTCATGTGAAGGTTTTAGTGTATACTTCCACCCTTCTTTAGAATGGCTTGGCTTATTGGAAACATCATATCCTAGACAACCCAAGGGAAATGAACACTAAGAAGGGATTTGAGGATGTATAATATAACAATTCCTATTGGAAGAAGAAGAAAGGGAAACAAAGGATAAATCCATATGGGTACCTAAATGTTTATGGGGTGAATGGTAAGAGTCTCTTCATAAGTAATAAATAAATAAATCATCTTCCCATATCTCAAGGGAAAAAAAATTCGAGACCATACACAATGAGGTACAAGGGCCATACCCATTACCATGAACATCAAAACTAATGAATGAGTGCTTAGGAACTGAAAACAATTTAGGGTTTTGGATACGGGAAATCGTACTTGAAACCTATTTTGGATTTTCACTCTTGAATGAGAGAGCTTCAATATCTTCCCATTGTGAAGGAAATAAATTGAATTCATCACCAAACAAATCCCATGGAGACTGAATCTCCAAACTATGTAGAGCATTAGCATCCAACTAAATAGAAATATCACCAACCATGATATCATTTTGTGTTCCCTTATTCTATGTACATGTTTTACGTCCTTTAATCCCCCTTTCTCCATTATTCAGAAAGTAAGGAGGCATCGATAAAACCCTATCCTTCAAAGAGGAATTAGGGTTTGTAGACCTTACACCAACAACTAATCAATCTTCCCCCCTTAAAATTTTTATAAAATTTCAATTAACAATCTATCAAAATGTGACCCCCCTTTTAATAGAGAGAAAACTAAAAACATATGTTGATATAGTCTAGAGGTTGGGTATAGGAAATGTCCCTCACCATCAATTCCATAGAATCATAGAGCCCCTGTCATGGATCCAAGTAAAAAATTATTTGCAACATTGATAGGTAACAACTGGACTTATATCTAACATCGTATGTGATTAAATTCCCTAATACCTTGATAATAGACATAAACCCAGAGTTAGTTTAGAACTCTAGAGGAAAATTGCGAAGCTTGATTCGAGTAGACATACTAGATATGAATTCCTCTTAGGCATGAAAAAGCAGGTGCCAAGGTTTAGCATAGAGTATGTGTTGGTCCCAATACCAAAGATGAAGCCAATTTTTCCATGAATCATATTTAGAACAAAAGATGAAACCAATCCAACCTATTGAAAACAAGTGAAAAATTGGTGTATAACCAAAGGATATAAACCAATTTTTTTCCATCTAGGAAGTAAGGGTAACCATTGAAAATCTCCATCCATATAATTTCACAACTATTGCTTGACCCTCTACCTATGAAATTTGGCTAATGTTCAAGTCTTCCCCCACTACGAGTGATACCCCACCTCTTTATGATTTAACAACTTTCTAAAGCTTATGTTCTAGGCTACCATGCACAAGAGGTGAACCGCCTGTGTGAAACTCAACAAGATCAAGTTTTCTACCAACAAACCAAAGAAGAGGAACCATGTCAAGGATATTATCTTCAAGATGATTCATAGAAGGATGTGAAGGTTTGGAAGAGCTCAAAGAAAATTCATGTGCAGGTTCACCACACATACCCAAATCTCTCGCTGAAACCATCCCCCAATATATTTAACTATCTCGTCTAGAATTTTGACATATAACCGCTAAAGGATCCATCGATATACTTGATCTATCTAGGTCACAAAACTTCTTGGAATGGGTTTAACCAGAACAACTATTGAGGGAATCAAACTATCGACTTCAAGATAAAGAGCTAGATAAGGATTTATGACCGGATCCAAAAAGTTCATATCCTTTGACAACAAATCTTTAGAATAATCAACCAAGTGTTTGGAGTTGTCCATATTTCTTTCCCCACTCCAAGAAGAGCCCACTTGTCACCCTATCCCTACAAACTCACTACAAAATCCCTACCTCATAAAAAAAAAACCCTTATCTTTCCGTACCTCAAAGTCTTCCACTCCATGTAGTTCACACAACATCATGACTAAGTTATGTGTTAATTTATACATATAGTCTCCATTTTCCTTTTTAACACATGATAATGTAACATTACACTTTTATTATATACATGTATTTATTATTAAATTTGCATTATTTATAAAAAATATATATATATATATATAGATTTATTGGATTCATATTATTAATAAAAATAGTTTTTAAATAAAATATTTTTTTCTAAAAATTTAGAGATATTTCATAATATTTATGAACTATTAATTTTAATAAATATAATTTTTAAATAAAATAATTTTTTCATAAAAATTTAGAAATATTTCATAATATTTATAAACTATTAATTTTAATAAATTAATTTAACATTAATTGAATCACATAAATTTATAAATCATGTACAACTAAGTTTTTTTTTTATAAGGAAAACCATAACTAATAATACTTAAACTATGTATATAAAGAGAGGCAGTTTATAGTCTAAGTACTAGTTATAGTTTTCCTTGTTAAAAAACTTAGTTAGGCATCATGAATATGCAAACCCTAACCCTTCAATAAACATGATAAAAAACAAAAACAAAAGAGACTTGTAAAAACATCAGCCCATACCTTCGTAACCAAAAAAATCCATTGAAAATTTAAAAATAGTCTTCAAAGAGGCGAAAACTAATAGGTTATTCTTCTATTGTTGCCTTGCAATAATTCCTTCTTGTATGGAAAGTGATTCTTTTGATGTGAATTTATTCTCTAAAAATATGAGTGAAAGAGACTATTTCGACATGATTTCTTACTTATAGGAATCTATTTTTTTAAATGTAATTTAAAGCTAGATTTTCAATTATGCTTTTTCCATTTGCTTATAGATTTTAAATGTATAACTACTTGGAGTTCTATTAAACACGTACATACATAAAAGACAATAGAGAAAATGGGATTTTTCTCATATATATAGACCTCCTATTTTTTTTTAATGTGATTTAAAGCTAGATTTCAATTCTACTTCTTCCATTTACCTAGCTTATAATTAGTTTGAGTCTCCTAGTACTTTGAGATTTGCAATTATTTTATTTATTAAGTATTTAAATATATTAAAAAAAAAAGTTGATAAGATGAATCTCGGAATGTGTAGAGAGATGTGTTTGGTTTCATGTAACTCATCATTGTAGGTTCATAATTTTTATTTATTTATAAATAATGTCAAATAAAATTGATTTAATTTACTCATTTTTCAATAGTTGATTGTATATATAGTATTGTGTCTACATATTTAGAGAGAGAGAGAGAAAGAGACAAAGTTTGACATACACTCACATGCTAGCCCATTACAATGGGATGAACATTATAATCTCTTCAATAATGAGCTGCAAAATACCTTATTTAACTTTGATTTACACGCCTACTAACATGAAATTAATTAAATGCCCAACAACAATGATAAGGACCAATTAAATTAATCATTTTCTCAAAAACATATATAAAATCATTTGTTGTATAATTTTTGTAAATAATATATAACAATTTTTTCATTCAAATAGTTAGAGCTAAAGAAAACATTTAAGGTGCAACCACTCTTCACAAAAACAAGTAGACAATTAAGAAGGGAGTATAAAGAAATAGAGATGTGTAGTGTGTTTTAAAAAAACCTTACATATATGCAAAGATAAATAAGTATTGAAATACTAGTTTCTAAGTAGGAAATTAAGATTTTATGTTAAGAAGTATATTAATGATTTTTAAGGTCATATGAGGATACATTGTTTTTAATGAAATTCTAAGAATGGTCATCATTATTGATGATGACCATGAGGACGATAATGATGATGACAATTATTACTATCCAATAATTCCAATTTGGTTTATAATACTAAGAAATAATGGTAACAAATTAAATTACTTTTTTACAATTTTATTTTTATTCTTCAAAATATTGGAGGTAAGCTTTGCTAAATCTCCATATCTTTTAGGAGTTAACAATTTAAGTCAAATTCCTCCTCTATTCTCCATTAATTTATCCAAGACTAAGTGTATTTATATATTCCTTGTTAGTTGTGTACATTAAGTATCTAGTCATATGCATACTCTAAATGGGGGAAATGATGGATTTTTTGAGGAGGATAGGATAGGGCATATCACTTTTAATTTTAATATAATAAATTATAAAATTATTTTAGATTTTTTCAATCTACTTCCACGATTCTCTAGATATGCTTCAAACAAAAAATTGCATCAAAATAAGATAATGGGAGTGAAGAGATAGAGGAGTTTCTTTCTTTCCGATGACCATAATCTCATTTATCTAAAACTATTTTAAGGAGAAATATAAGTTATTCTCCCTCCATTACTCCTTTTTCTCAATTCTGTAGTTTGATTTAAGATTATGATGATGGTCAACTACAATATATTTGTATGAAGTTACTCTTAGTTGTGATTGTTATATACAAAAATAGTGTAAGTTATAATTTTAGATTTGATGATCATAACCTATGTTTTGTGAGCGTTTAATATCATAAATACACCTCATGAAAAGAAAATTATTGTTGATGTAAAGAATAAGGATGATGACTATTCTACCTAAAGTAGTGTTAGCACACCCTAGCTCTTCCAAGCATGCCTCTATGTTGTTAAACTTGAATTCTAAGGAAAGACACTAAGACAAATGAAATTGGTTGCTCCTAGGTGAGGAAAGACCAGTAGACAGCCGAAACAATGCTTGATCTATTCGATGATTAAACGATCAAAGGTTACAAAAATTTATAGGATTACTTACACTTCATGGAGATAGAACCAATAACAAAAAAATAGGATCTATCTCCTAAATACAAACGTAATCACAACTATCTAACTAATCCGTTATCCATTATTTCCAAGTCTCCCCTTTAATGGAGAATGATTTACATCCACACATAACATCTCCCTAAACAACTCAAATTTTATCTTCCCAAGAAGCTTTGTAAAGATATCAACAACATTGTCACTAGTATTACAATACATTAAAGCAACATCATTAGACTTCATCTTTTCTCGAACAAAATGAAACTGAGTATCAACATGCTTTTTCCTTGAATGATAAACTGGATTATTTTCCAACTTGATTGAGCTCTAGTTATCACATTTGATTTCTTATATTTTCTTTGTTCTTCTCCAACATCTTGAAGAAGTCTTCTCAACCAAGCAGCTTCACACATTGTTGAACACAAAGCTTTATATTATTCCTTAGTAGATGATAAATATACAATATGTTGCTTCTTACTACTCCATGAGACAATCCCAGATCCAATGATAAAGGCATAACCTGTATTAGATCTGCGATCATCCAGATTGCCAGCCCCATCTCAATCTGAGTAACCTGTCAGCTCAACATCAAATGAATCAATATATTTAATACCATAATCAATTGTGCCTTTGAGATACCTGAGTAGCCATTTCACTGGATTCCAATGGCTTTCTAGAGGTTTTTCCATAAACTGACTTAACACACTAACAAAGTATGCTATGTGAGGTCTTGTTGTAGTGAGATAATTCAATATTCCCACCATCTGTCTATACATCGTACCATTTGCCTCCTTTGAATCATCACAATAAAGTTTCATGTTTTACTGCATTGGAACAAAGGAAACTTTACATTGATGCATCTTAAACTTCTTAAGTACCTCTCTGACATATTTACCTTGAGACACAAATGTTTGACGAAAATTTCTCCAAACTTCAAGACCTAGGTGGTAATGTAGCTCACCAAGATCTTTCATTTCAATTACCTATGACATCTGCTTCTTAAACCCATTAATCAATATTTCTAAATTTCCTGTAATAATAAATCATAAACATATAAGGAGATCAATATAACATGCCCCTTTTCATCAAACTTGTCTACATATTTGGATCACTTTTTCYCCTTATAAAACCCTATTGAATAAAGAATGAATCTATCTTCTCATACCATGACCTAGGTGCCTGTTTCAGCCCATACAATGCTTTGTTTAATTTACACACTAAATGTTCCTGGCCACTTTTCACAAACCCCTATGGTTGAGTAAGGTAAACCTCCTTCTTTAACTCCCCATTCAGAAAAGAAGATTTTACATATAATTGTTGAAGCTTCCAATGGTACTTTGTAGCTAATGCAATTAACAATCTTATGTTGTTTATTTTAGCTATCAATGAAAATGTTTCTACAGACTCAATACCCTCTTTCTGTGAGTACCCTTTTTCCACCAATCTATCTTTGTATTTGTCTAAACAACCATCTTCTTTAAATTTAGGTTTGTATATTCATTTACATCCAATAGACTTTTTATCCTTAGGCAATTCAGTGAATTCCCAAGTTTTGTTTTTCATTATAGAGTCATATTCTTCCTCCATTTCTTTTCTCCACTCTTCATGTTCATTATCTTCATTAAAATTCATGGGTTCTCTAACATTTGAAATACTACACATCAGGGAATAATCTCTATACCTTTCAGGTAGACGAACCTGTCGTGAAGATATTATCAATTAATTATCTTCTTCCCCACTTTGTGAAGATCCTTCTTCACCTCTTGGTGAGATCTAAGTGCTAGATGTGTTGGATGTATCCATGTCACTAGATGTCTATGAGTCTTATTGTTTTTGTTTATGGTGCTGTTGTTGTTGCTCTTCTTTGACCTCTTCATCTTCAAGAAATACATGCCATCCTTCATGACTATTGTATTCATTATTTCCTTCTGCCTGCTTTTGGAAAATTACATCTCTACTCGCACACACTTTGTGAGTAGATGGATCAAAAAATTTATATGATTTAAATTATGAACACTACCCTATGAAAATACATTTAATATCTTTAGCATCAAGCTTCTTCCTATTCTCCTTTGGAACGTGTACAAAATCCTTACACCCAAATATCCTTAAATTATTAATTGTTGGTTTAGAATTATACAAGGCTTCGAAAGGAGTTTTATGATCAAGACACCTTGTAGGACTTATATTCTTTAAATAAACAACAATGTTAATGGCCTCAACCCATAAATCATTTGAGAGATTCTTACCTTTCATCATACTTCGTGCACACTCCACCAGAGTTCTGATTTTCCTCTCTACAACTTCGTTCTGTCGTGGAGAGTGGGGTACTGTAAATTGATGTATTATTCCATGATCTTTGAAATACTTGATGAAGTTCCCTAATCTGTACTCTCGCCCTTGATTTGAACGAAGGATTTTTATGGTTTTTCTTGTTTGCTTCTCCACCATGTTTATGAATTCCTTAAAGTATTCAAAAACATCACTCTTTCTCCTAAGGAAATAAACCCATGTGTATCTTGTGCAATCATCAATAAATATGAGAAAATAATAAGCACCACCTAAGGACCTTGTTTGCATTGGTCCACAAACATCAGTATGCACAAGTTCTAACACATATTTCTTTCTCTTATCAAAATTAGAGGGGCATTCATCTTCGTGCATCTTTCCTAACGCACAACCTTCACAAGGAGCATGCTCATTTTTTAACATAGGGAGTCCTTCAAACATACTTTGTTTTTGTAATAACAAACGATCATGATAATTAATATGACCATACTTCTAGTGCCAAAGAGTTTCTGTAGGCATAGTTGCAAAAGTTAATGCTTGATGATTCTTGTTGGTAACATCAAGTTTGTACAAGCCTCCAACTCTCACCCTTGTAGCAACGGTTCTATAATGATCTAGCAAGTCCTTCACAATGCAATAAGTTTTGAAGAATTAAACCTTCAGATTCTGATCTTTTATTGTGGACATAGAGATCAAATTTTTGTTTATCCCTGGTAGATACACAACATTGCAAATGTGTCTAAAAATACCATTCGACAATGTTACTGGAATATCTCCATATCCCTTGATTTGATAAGAATGATCATCTCCAAGATAGATGTGTGCACCATTATCTGTTTCTTTGAAACTTACATACCACTTCTTATTACATGTCATGTGAATTGAAGCTCCAGAGTCCACAAGCCATGCATTGACATCATCAGTTTCAACAGACACCGCAACATTCGACACAAACAATTTAAGATCCTTTGAATCAAAATTTGGGTTTCATCAATATCATCAGTAGTAATAATGAGATTAGGATTGGAGGATTCTCCTGCAAAGTTACCTGAATGTTTTCTAGGTTTATTCCTAGCCTCATCATTTTTCTTCTTATAGCATTCTCTCGCAAGATGCCTAGTCCTACCACAATAGAAACACTTAGGTTCATTTCTATTAGATGGCATACCATGATTTGGATTTGAAAATGGAATATCTTGATTTGGATTTTTGAACGATTTCCTCTGAAATGAACTTCCTCCTCTTCCTCCTTCTCCTGGTTTCCCTTTATGGAATCTTTTCTTTGTCCATAGTGCTAAATCTGAATTTTGAGGCTTCAAATCCGTGTGCCTCTCTTCTTCTTGGAGCAATATACTTGTGAGTTCCTCAAAGGTAGGAGATTTCTCTCTTGCTGCAAGTCCTATTATGAACATCTGATAGTCTTCTAGCATTCCATTTAAGTTTATTTTTATAAGATTAGTGCTTCACACTGTTTCTCCTATAGTTCCCAACTTGTCTTTCAAGCCTTTAATTCGACCCAGAAAGGTACAGATTCATGTACATCCATTTTAATACTCAGCATTTTAATTTTCATAACAATAATACAATTTGTATTATTAGTCTCATACAAATCTTTAAGTGCTTTCCATGTTTCGTGAGAAGTCTTGGAATCTCTAATGTGAGGGATTATATTATCTTTCACATACATTCGTAACAATACCTTGGATTTGTTCTCTCACTTATCCCATTCTTGTATCGATGTTGTTGTATCTCCCTTAGCTGCACTTCATCTCCTTTTGCGATCCTCCATACACCATAGCCTTCCATCAAGGTCTACATCTTAAATTTCCAGTTAACGTAGTTCAATCCATCTAATTTATTGGCTTCATTGAGATAGGTTTCTACCAGTGGATTCACCATTCCTTCAAAATATACAAAATATACTGAGGAAACTTGGCAAATGAAGGGATATAATAAAAAAATGACAACGTCAACCACTTCACTTCACCTCAAATTTTAATTATAGGAACACTCAAAAAATTTAAATCATTCATCGCAACAATGCAGAAATCTCCACAAGAAATCATTCATCACAAGAAAATTTAAATTGCGCTATACCAAATATAACTAAGGAGGAATGTAAAATCGTGCTATACCAAATCGCACCGTGGTCTCCCTTGCACTTGGAGATTGTACCAAATCACACCATGGTCTCCCTCGCACCTGGAGAACACACCTACATCAATAGAAACTAGATCGTTTCCAGATCGTGCGCACACTAACAATAATTCTGATGGCAGGCTGGCAGGGAGATACCAAATCGCACCCAGATTGCGCGCACACAGATCAACATATACCTCCTTCTTGGACAACAACCTTAGCGAACAGATATAAAAAAATAGATGATAGCAACCTCACCGAAAAGATACACAAAAGTCGATTTGGATGCTAGAGTAAGGACCGTATAGCAGATCGCACGTGGTCTCCCTCGCTCCACTGCAGCGAGCACCCTACTCCACCGATTTCAATGCAACACCTTCACAAATTTCTATGTATATGGATGGCAGTGAATATGGATACCAGAAGTTCAAGCGAATACCTAGAGGAATGAAGGATTGCAGAAGGATGGCGTTGGTATCCTCTTTTGAATTCCAACGAATCAGATTGGTGGTACAGATGGAATCACACCTCACAGATTTCAGAACTGCGCCCGTGTAGCGATCAACGAATCTCCTTCTACGCACAAAACCATTGTTAAACAACGCACAATGAACTCCTTCATGAACCGGTCTGGCTGGTGGCAACGACCTCCGTCTTGCAGTGAATCCTCACATCAGAGAAGCGAGTCGACGACTCCTTCCAGCAACAAAAGCAATGATCAACTCCTCCTAGTCGATTGTTCTGATACCAACTTGAATGATAAGGAAAAACACTAGGACAAATGAAATTGGCTGCTCTCAGGAGAGGCAACACCTGGAGAAAGCTGAAACAATGCTTGATCTATTCGATGATTAAATGATCAACGTTTACAACAATTTATAGGATTACATACGGTTCATGGAGATAGAACCAATACCAAGAAAATAGGATGTAACTGCTAAATACAAATGTAATCACATACCAAGAAAATAGGATGTAACTGCTAAATACAAATGTAATCACAACTATCTAACTAATTCATTCTCTATTATTTCCAAGTGTTAATGTAAACATAAAAATGGTAGGGGAGAGTAGACAACCTTTCTTAATTCTCATATTAAAATCAATTTATTTTAACTAATGTTCTTGAACTTAGCAATAACATTTTTATACAACCTAAATGTTTTTATATTTAGGTACCATGTCAAAAATGTTCCTAAAGTCAATGAAACAATAAAGGAGATCAATTTTATTTTTAAAATATTAATGGATGATAATCCTAAACAAAACTAAGTGGTCTAATAACCTAATATTTAAATTTAAAATGGAAATATATAATAAATAATAAATTTATTAATATCATAAGATTTAATTAATAAGTTTTTATTTAGTGATTGTTACTTCACTCAAATAATTGAAATTTTAAACTCATTTATATAGTTTAAATTTTAGTTTATACAATTTATAAAGTATTAAGTGTGTAAAAAAATTTATAAGAAATTTCACACTCACATTATTTATATACCAACTTCATTGATATTATTTATATACTAACCTCATATCCACCTTAACCCTCAATCTACTTAATTGCATATTAAATCATATCAATACACATTATATCCATGTAAATCCATGAAACATTTCATATCTAGTTATGATAATGTCATGCATTAATAAAACTATATAAAAATAATGGTTTTACTTAGTATATTCAAATTATATAAACCTTAAGCTTAAATTCTTTATTACTCTAATTTACAAGATCTAATATAAAATTTAAATTATTCTAGAGAATATTCAAAAAACATGATTTCACCAATCATACTTACATTACATTTTTTTCATTTAAATTTAAACAATAATAAAACAAAATTTAATTTGAAATTTATATTATTGTGAAGAATATCCCAAAAAAACATGGTTTCACCTATCATACTTACATTATATCTTTGTCATCTAAATTTAAACAATAATAAAACAATAGCATGGAAACATTAATAAGCATTTACATAACATTAAAAACATATTATGTTTTATTAATACTATGTAGTATTTTATTTTGTCTCACAGAGTTTGTTAAATGTAATAATAATCTCTCCAACTTTATTGTTTCAATTAATATATTTAATTCACATATATATCCTTCTAATATAAATATATATATATTGAGTTAATAAATATGCATTATATTATTTTAATGTAAAATTATACATGTAACATTTTATTCTTTACTTTTATAATTTGTGAAATTCAATGTTTTTCCAAAATCTCACCATATTTATGGTTTGATTTAATATACTTTCATGAAG
>SNQJ01S0037618.1:10812-26719 GCA_010110895.2 Picea sitchensis
ATATGGTAAGCACGTCCTCCAAAAACCTTTCTCATTTTGATTAGACCAAAGAGTCTTTTAACAATTTTGAATTGCATACTAGTGGGATAGGCTTTAAATTGATTAAACATATGGACTACAATGACCAAGGGATTAAAGACCCTGCTATAGTGAAACCTAGGTTGACACATGAAGGTTTAAGGTTTGTTGGTAAATATGAAATAGATGAATGCTCCCAACTTGTGGAAGATTGTGAGTGTGTTGTGGCAGCAAAATGCAACCCATCTCTAAAAAGTTTCACTCTGAGATAAGACCACAAAGATCACCTTTGTTAAGGCAAGGAAGATTAAAGCAATGGTCACTTCAAGTGAAGAAGGGACAACAAAAATGGAGTATGCGTCAATCCATTACTCCAACAATCTTGTGCAAGCTTGAAAAAGGGTAGCAAGGAGACGACCCTAGTGTCTTAAACTACAACAATGCTTGGTAGACAAAGCAAGCAAGCCTTTGAGCACAAGGAAAAACCTAAGAGGTATTTACAAGGAAAAACACCTTTTGTTTGCTTATTTTGCAATGTGGAAGGACACAAGGTTGTGGATTGTTGGTATTCTTATGTGTGCTCATTTTGCAGATTGAGAATTCATCATGAGGCTTCATGCTAGAAGAAAAAAGACACATACAAAAGGCTAGAGTATTTCCAAGAGAGGAGGAATCCTAGGATAACTTCCTCGAGCCAACAAAAATTTTAGAAGAGCTAGAACAAGAATAGAATACCCAACAACTAGAACATTATGAAGAATCATTGTAGCCATTGCAACTTCACAAGGGTTGCTAAATGTTGGAGGTTACTTTATGAACTTCATCCCAAGAACCTAACACCCAAACCAAAAAGAAGGTGGATGGCAAAGATCGGGTAAGAAGAAGGCATGCTTACATTTGCAATCTAGTAGGAGCGACCAAAGATGGTAGTCATACCATATAAGAGGTTGGTAGAGAAGTGTGATTATCAAGGACAACCTATTTAAGTTATTTAGGCTCTAAGTTGCAAATAATCAATCCATTGAAGATGTTTGCAGTATTTCGAAGAAGATGGATTGAATGGGTCTTTTGAGACTCAACAACTTCAAAGAAATAAACTCTAATCACATTGGTAATAAAAGTAACATATTTGTTTCATATTCTATTGTTGTTGTGTTTTCTTTGACATTTGCTAGTTCTTCTATATATATGCATGGTTTTATATGCATATATCTTCTCAAGATGTGAAAGCCATAACAACAAAGAAAGGAAAGTTTGATGCTGAAAATTTAGTAGATAAATGAGGCAAACCCAGGAAGAAGGGATCATATTGGTACCTTAGCACATGCGCTCCTACCATAGTGGAAGGATGAACCATCAAACCTTCTTTAGTTCCTTAAGCACATCCATATGGAGAAGACGACAAGATAACGAAAGTGTTAATATTGTGTTTTCCTTAATGCTCGGCAAGGCATTAAGAAGGTAGATAGTAAGTGGTACTTTTGTAGAGGTGCAAGATGACAAAGTTCAATAGTAAAGAAACATCGGATTTCTTTGTTGGACATGCTAAAAGACCTTAACGTTAAATTTGCATATGGGAGATTGAAAAAAAAATTGCTCAAGATTTGTTTCTCTATCAAAATTTGTGTGGGATTTTTTAGGATTGTAGTTGAGCAAATATACCAATCTACATAAGAGAACAACCATTGTTTGCTTTGTGCCTTCTTGAGATATGGTAAAATGGGACAAGATAAAAATTAGGTAGCTCTATTTGGAAAGGCAATGTTGGAAATTGTGTTGTCATTGATGTCAAAGGATGTCATTGATATCACAGGTAGGGGGAGATTGATTGTTTTCAATGACATGGAGAAGATTAGATTGAGGAAGCATCTCGACTACTGCAGCCAAAGAGAAAGTGTTCATACTGCAAATCAAGATAGACAAAGGAAGTTGAGAATGTTCCTGCACGGTATTAAGTCTTTGCGCACATAGCTTTGTGTCTACCCTGAATCAAGAACAAGAACAATAAAGTAACTATGTGAAAAATAGCATGCATGATGAGAAATGGTGAATGGAGACTAGAAAAAATGACCTTCCAAATACAGGTATGAATATGTAGAAGAGGTGTTGTGTTTACTCACGGAATGACAGGTCTAAGGATCAAACCAGACAGACGGCGAAAATATTATGCAGAGTTGAAGTCTAATGGCGCAACAGAGTATTTTCACAAAATGATATATCCCACATTCATTGGGAAAACAAAGTTCAAAAGGTTTATAATGAAAAGGAGTCATCACTCAGTTTGAATGAAAGCGAGCGGAAAGAGCTATGGAACCTTACGTAAAGGATTAACTTTTGAGCGATTAGATCTTGACTGCTCATCTCCAGAGATCAATGGTTAAGATCAAAGATTGGGGTCCAACACTTGGTGGGCCAACTTAGCCATGTCAGTGACACATCATTGCCATGTGTCCATATATACGAGTGCCACATTAGAGGAAGTCCATGTTAACAACACAACCAACAGCTCCATTGACGTCACATCAGTGCCACATGTTAGGACACATATCGATGTCATGTCATGAAGGTGACGCACACATGGCAGCCACCTCATCGACAACATCAACACAAAACTCTAAAAAAAAACTACTAAGTATCATGATATCGAGGAGATAGTGAGCACGACGAAGAATCGGGGATATGTGAAGAATATGAGAGCATGAACACACAGACTCGCGGTGAAACCTTGGAAAATAACTAAGTAACAGGAATCAAGTGATGTCTCGAAAATTGGCTAAGTATAGGAGACTCGCGGACTTGCTGTGGAATCTTGGAAAATAGACTAAGTATCCAGATCGGATTGGATGAACGAAGTCATGAATAAGAGAAGAATGGAGATGTATCGCGGACCCGCGGTAAAAGTTTGAAAATCAACTGAGTATAGGAGACCCGCAGAGGAGTTCGAAAAATTGACTAAGTGTTAAGGATTGGTCGGACTGACAAGGCCACAAGAATCAAGGAAATGTTGTAGATCCACGGCTCGCGGTGAAATATCGAGAATTGGCTAAGCATCAAGATTGAGTAAGTGACAAGAGATCATGGAGCACGTTGAACCATGCGAAAATGTCTAAGTATGAGGAGTATATCAAGGTCGCAAAGTGTGAGAGATTCGACGGCCCAAAAGGTCTCCATGTGTCTCAGATCATACGGTCCAGAGGGTGAGAGATTCGACGACTCATGATGTTTCATAGACTCGTGGTGAAATACTTGGAAATGTGTCTAAGTGTAGGTGCAATATGAGTGCGGCGAAACGCAGAAGGTATATTTTGGAAGCCGCAAAAGGTATATTCTGAAGGCTGCAAAAGTTTGAACATAGATGCCTTAGACCCGCAAACCCACGGTAAGATTTTGATATATTATCTAAGTATGTGTAAAGGACAGATCGACGGTCGAGATCAATCCGAGATCTGATCGGGCGGTGGTTGTAAGTTGAAGACTCGGTGGTCCTGACATGCTAAGTAGATCGACGGTTGTGATTGAATGGAGGTCAAGATTGGACAACCGATGTGCATTGTGATTTCACTGCATGTTTTGAAGGACAATGAATAGATCGACAATGGAGAATCAATCAAGGACCAAATCGGATGGCTACTAAGCCATGAGGACATGTTGTGTATTTTCATGAACAAAGAACATACCGATGGTCGAGAGTTAATCTGTGAGAATATCGGATGGTTGTTGAGTGTCATAGTTCATACTTTTTCTAGAAAGTGGATGGCGTGCGATGGAAGGAAATTGAAGGTCAGTTTCTAAGGAAGTTCGCAACTCGGTTTTGTGGAGATCTGGAGCTGAATCCATGAACACAATTATGAATGTGGACAAGTCATGGAGGTATAAAATGTATACATAACTATGTGGGAATTCAGTTCCAGTGTGTGTGAAAATTGGGTAAGGATGGAAGAGTGAAGTGCGCAGGAGCAGGGGATCGAGGAAGAGAAGCTTTGAATCTTTGAGGTTCGAGGATGTCAAAGAATGAAAGGAAAATAATTTAAGGGTGGCATGGTGGAGCAAGGGAGAGGATCGATGTCCTTGTCTTCTTAAACAGGTTGGTGCCCAACCGATTGGTTTCTGATGATTGTAAGTGGGTGCTTACAACGAAGAGTGGCGTCCTCATATTCTAAACAAGTGGGTTCCTTCCAGATTGAATTGTAAGTAGGTGCTTATTGTAGGGATTGGTGTCCCTCACATGTTTTATCCTATAAAGAATGTAATTCTTGTTTAAATATAAGAAAAACTTTTGTGGTTTTCTCCCTTCATGGGTTTCCACGTAAAATATCTGTGTACTGTGTCTTTGTGTTGAGCTATGTTGATCTATATAATTATTTGCATTTCTTATGATTAATTCTGTGAATATCAGTTAAAGTAGTAAAAAAAATGATAAAAATCCGTGCAATATTGATTCACCACCCCTCTCAATATTGTTGAATATTCCAACAATTGGTATCAGAGTCAGTTCCTTCATGAACAATCTAACCACTGGAAGGTGAATCCCAATAGCTCAAATGGATGAACAAGAAGGCTTTTCCAAAAATAAAGCTCCAAGATTATGTTTTATGGAAGATAAGAATGCAGACCTATTTGATGTCAATTGGGTGTGACGTTTGGAGTGTGGTTGAGAATGGTTAGATTGCTCCAAAAACTCCACCTGTAGATACAGATGGAAAGAGGCTCAGTAAAAATAATTCCAAGGCCAAGAATGTTATTCTTTGCAGTCTTGAAAAATCAATGTATTCCAAAGTCATGCATTGTGCCTTAGAAAAAGAGATATGGGACAAATTACAAAAATATTATGAAGGAGATGACAAGGTCAAGAGTGCAAAGTTACAAATCCATATAAGACAATTTGAGAATCTCAAGATGAATGAAGATGAGAGTATTGCAGCCTATGTTCTTCATGTGGATGAGATTGTCAACATTATAAAAGGATTGGGTGAGGGGATTGAATAAACCATCATTATACAAAAGGTGTCGAGATCACTTCCCTCGAGATTCAATCCCAATATATCTGCCATTGAGGAATTAAAGGATCTAGATAAGTTGACAATGGATGAGTTGCACGAAATTCTCACTACATGTGAAATGAGGATTGAATGGGACAAGCCAACAAACCTATCAAGGAAGGAAGTGGACTTCAAAGAATCAAAGAAGACAAAGATAGAAGAACACAAGACTAGTGACAACTCAGATAGTGAATTAGATGCGAAAGAGGCCAACTTTGTCAGGAAGCTTAAATCAAGCAAATACAAAGGTAAACTTCCCTTTATATGTTTTAATTGTGTAAAATTAGAACACTTTGTTTATAAATGTCCCTATAAGAATAAAAAAAAAATGAAGAAGATTCTAGTCTCAAAGTATATAGGAAGGGAAACACTGAAAAGAAAAGAAAAGAATAATCTACATACCAATGAAGACAAGAACTCTTCAGATGATAGTGACAGTGACACAGAATAAATTCTCTTCATGGGCCTAGAAACACAAACAGATGCCCTAGAAAATGGAGACATTGATTCAACAGAAGAAGACAATCCTGAAATTGATCGAGAAGTAAATCCTGAAGCAAAACTCATTAGTTCCTTAGAAGAAATAGACGGACTGAAATAAAAGAATAGAAAGCAGAAAAGGAATTGCAAAAATATAAAGAGGAGGAACATGATCTTCAAAAAGCAGAGAAGACAATAATTATTCTAAAGGTTCGAGTAGAAGAGGCAAAGACAGTTGAAGAATTCTTAAAAGCTCAACTAAAAGAAAAGGAAGATATCTACAATAGTCTAGAATCTGAAATAGTCCATCTAAGAAAGGAATTGGAAAGATCACACACCAACATGAAATTCGAAAAGAGCTCTACAACCTTGAATGAAATCCTAAATCGTCAAAGGTCACCATTTGACAAAATTAATCTTGGATACAGTGAAAAGAAGAAAGTTTTGCATGAAGAAGCCTCAACCTCTTCAAAGCAGTCAAGTGAAGAAAGGACCAAGAGCTATGCTAACATATTCAAAAATTCTACCAGGATAGAAAACAACGGGAAGGAAGATCAGTACATTCCATAGAAGACAAATCTTCCTAACAGGGACAGAATCAAGAAGACTCTCTCATCATGATGAAATCATGGAATCATGTATCAAAACTCTTTCTTTGGCTATTGTTATTCTTGTTATGGTTTTGGTCATAAAGCAATAGATTGAAAAACAAATGTAAGAGGTGGTTATACGAGTAACATCAACAAAGATACCCATTGATTCTCAAAATGAAATTACGACTCATTTTCTCCTTTACTGATAATTGCAACAATTTTGGGCATATAGCAAAATTTTGTAGAAGCGATTTCAGGCAAAATAAAAAAGAGGATGCCTTGACAATCATGGAAATAAATAAAGAATAAAGGGAACAAAAGAAAGAAAAATACATGTTCGTTCAAACTACACTTCGTGCACAAAAGAATAAGGATGAGTGGGTCATTGACAATGGGTGCTCTAGTCACATGACAAGAGATAGATCAAAGTTTATCACCCCGAAGAAAAATGAAGGCAATGTCACCTTTGGAGACAATGGCAACTCAAAGATAGTCGGAAAACGCACTCTCAGTCTTGACAATGGAAAAGCTAAAGTGGAAAAGGTTCTCTGCGTTGAAAATTTGAAACATAATCTTCTCAATGTAAGCCAAATGTGTGATCAAGGACACAATCTTACTTTTAACTTCCAAGAATGTGAGATCAGAAAAGCAAATTCAGGAAAGTTGGTTGCAGAAGTAATCAAAACTCCAAACAATGTATATGTTCTTGACTAAATCAATGGAGAAAAATGTTTTATAGGGCAAATAAATGAAAGTTAGCTGTGGCATAAAAGAATGGGCCATATGAACTTTGACAACCTAGTAAAAAATAGTATCAAACAAGCAATAAGAGATATGCCAAAGATCATAAAACCCTCAAGCATTGTCTATAAGCATAGCCAACATGTAAAACAATCAAGGGTGAGCTTCAAGACAAAGGAATATGCAACATCCAAGACATTGGAACTGGTACATATAGATCTCTGTGGACCAACAAGAACTAAGAGCATGTGAGGAGAAAGTTACTTCATGTTACTCATCGATGACTATACAAGAATGACTTGTGTTACATTTCTCAAAAATAAATATGAGACATTTCACAAATTTAAAGCATTAAAAGCTTTAGTTGAGAATGAGATAGATCTTAAAATCAAATGTGTGAGGTCAAATAATGGAGGTGAATTCACATCAAATGATTTTGAAGAAATTTGTGAAACACATGGAATAAAAAGACAATATGCAACTGCGAAAACTCCTCAACAAAATGGAGTAGTTGAAAGGAAAAACATACATCCACAAGAAATAGCTAGAACAATGTTAAATGAAGTAGGATTATTAGACAATTTTTGGAGAGAAACAGTTTATAATGATATCTACATTTTAAAAAGAGGACAAATCGGGGTCAACGGTGAAAAGACACCCTATGAATTATGGAAAGGCTGACCAACATCCGTCAAACACTTTAGAATATTTGGAAGCAAGTGCTACATTAAACAGGATGATGAGGATCTAGGCAAATTTGACTCAAGGGCGGATGAAGAAATTTTTCTTGGGTATTCATCAAAAAGCTAAGCCTGTAGATGTTACAACAAAAGACTGCAGAAGATTATTGAAAGCGTTAATGTCAAAATAGACAAAGAAACACCACACAAGAATAAGTTCGAATAAGAAGAAATAGACTACAAAGAAGAAGAAGAAGAAGAAGGACAAGAAAATGAAGAAGAAGAAATTGAACATAAAGATACACAAATGCCATCAAGGTTTGTGCAGAAAAATCATCCAAAAAACTTGATTCTCGGTGACAAAAATGCTCATACCCAAACTAGGAGAAAATTGGCAAGCATTTATGAATAGGTGAATTTCTCTTTATAGTCCAAAATAGAGCCTATATTTTTTGCATAAGCTAGTAATGAACAACATTGGGTGAATGTTGTGGAAGAAGAGTTAAACCAAATAGAGAAAAACCAGACATGGGAACTTGTCCCAAGACCTAAAGATAAAAATATGATTGGTACAAAGTGGGTATTCAGAAATAAATTGAATGAAGATGGAAAAGTCATATGAAATAAAGCAAGACCGGTCTATAAAGGGTATGCTCAAGTAGAAGGTATTGACTTTGAAGAAACCTTTGCTCATGTTGCAAGGTTGGAAGCCTTTAGGATGTTTTTGACATTTGCAAGCTTTAAGAATTTTAAGGTGTATGAGATGGATGTTAAGTATGCATTCTTGAATGGAGATTTAGAGGAAAAAGTGTACATTGCATAACCTAAAGGATTCTTATTGTCAGAAAATGTCAGAAAATGAAGACTATGTTTGTAGATTAAGGAAAGAACTTTATGGATTAAAGCAAGCTCCCAGAGCATGGTATTCTAGACTTGACCAGTATTTGCAACAACAAGGTTTCAAAAGAGGAACAACAAATAACAATCTTTATATCAAAATCGATAATGCGGAGATGTTAATTATTATGGTTTGTGTGGATTATATCATTTTTGGAAGTAATTATGATAGAATGAGCCAAAAGTTTGTAGAAGAAATGAAAAAATAATTTGAGATGTCTATGCTTAGAGAACTATATTTCTTCCTAGGACTGTAGATTATTCAAACCAACAAAGGTATTTTCATTTCTCAAATAAAACACATCAAAGAAATGTTGAAGAAGTTTGGAATTGAAGATTGTATACCCATAAGCACACCCATGGTCATTGGTTGTAAGCTAAGTAGAGAAGATGAATCAAAGGAAGGAAATCAAACCTTGTACAAATCAATGATAAACAGTCTCTTGTACGTAATATCTTCAAGACTAGATATTTTGCAGGCAGTAGGGCTAGTTGGAAGGTTTCAAGTAACACCAAAGGAAACACATGTACTGGCAATAAAAAAATCTTCAAATATCTGAAAGGCACGTTGGACTTTGGTTTATGGTATCCCACAGGAAAATACTTTACTTTGACAGCGTACATAGATGTAGATTGGGAAAGCATTGTGGATGACAGAAAGAACACCATTGGCGGAGCATTCTTTCTGGGCAATAGCCTGGTGTCCTGGTTCAGCAAGAAGCAATCGTCGATCTCTCTATCTATAGCAGAAGCAAAATACATCGCATCAACAACCTGTTGTACACAAGTTTTCTAGATGAAACAAACACTAAAAGATATCCAGGTAGAGTATGATCAACCAATATCAATTCTTTGTGACAATACTAGTGCAATAAACATTTCCAAGAACCCTATCATGCACTCGAACACAAAGCACATTCCAGTCAAGTATCATTTCTTAAGAGAACAAGTCACATAATAGAATGTCAAGATGGAATATATTGGCACAAAGGAACAAGTTTTTGATATCTTTACAAAGCCTCTTCCTAGACAAACATTCAAGTATCTTAGACAGAAGTTGGTAGTGGTCCCATGCCATCCAATCAGTAAAGCACTACCAGAGGTGCACCAACCCAGGGGGAGTTGCAGAAGGAGAAGAAGGTGGTTGGTTGCAGAATAGAAAATAAAGAGTATATCAAAAGGAAGATAATATCCATTTGTCATTGATGTCAAAGGGGGAGAGTACAAAGAAAAGGGGAGATTTGCAATGTCGATACAGGGGAAGATTTGCAGAAAGAGAGATGTGTTGTCATCAATGACAAAGGGGGAGTTTGTTGGAAATTGTGTTGTCAATGATGTCAAAGGATGTCATTGATATCACAAGCAGGGGGAGACTGACCATTGTCAATGATAGGGAGAAGAGTAGATCAAGGAAACATCTCAACTACAACATCCCAAGAGAAAGTGTCCATACTTTAAATCAAGACAAATAAAGGAAGTTGAGAATGTTCATGTGTGGTATTAAGTCTCTGCGCGCATAGCTTTGTGTCTACTCTAAATCAAGAACGGGAACGATGAAGTAATTGTGCGCAAAATAACAAGCATGATGAGAAATGGTGAATGGAGACTGGACAAAATGACCTTGCAAATACATGTCTAAATATGTAGAAGAGGTGTTTTGTTTACTCACTGAATGACATGTCCAAGGATCGAACTAGGCAGACGACGAATATCTTATGCAGAGTTGAAGTATGATGGCGCAACAGAGTATTTTTGAAAAATGATATTTCCCACATTCAATGGGAAAACAAAGTTCAAAAGGTTTATAATGAAAAGGAGTCATCACTCAGTTTGAATGAAAATGAGCGAAAGAGCTATGGAACCTTACATAAAGGATTAACTTTTGAGAGATTAAATATCGATCGCTCATCTCCATAGATCAACAATTAAGATCAAAGATTGGGGTCCGACACTTGGTGGGCCAGCTTAGCCATGTCAACGACACATCGACGACATGTGTCTAAATAGATGAATGCCACATCAAAGGAAGTCCATGTCAGCAACACAACCAACAACTCTACAAACATCGCATCAATGCCACATGTCATGACATGCATTGATGCCATGTCATGAAGGTGGTGCCCACATGGAAGCTACCTCATAGACAATATCAACACAAAGCTAAGAAAAAACCAACTAAGTATCGTGATATCGAGGAGATAGTGGGCACTACGGAGAATCGGGGGTATGTGAAGAATATGAGATCATGAACCTGTGGACCCGCGGTGAAACCTTGGAAAATAATTAAGTACCAGGAATCATGTGATGTTTCGAATATTAGATAAGTATAGGAGACTTGCAGACCTACTATGGGATCTTGGAAAATAGACTAAGTATCAAGATTGGATCGGACGAATGAAGTAATGAATAAGAGAAGAACATAGATGTATCGTGGACCCGCGATAAAAGTTAAAAAATCGACTAAGTATAGGAGACCCACAGAGGAGTTCGCAAAATCGATTAATTGCCAAGGATTGTTCGGACTGACAAGGCCACAAGAATCAGTGAAATGCTAGAGACCCACGACCTGCAGTGAAATCTCAAGGATTGGCTAAGTATCAAGATTGACTAAGTGACAGGAGATCGTGGAGCACGGTGAACCATGAGAAAATGTCTAAGTACGAGGAGTATATTGGAGGGCGCAGAGGGTGAGAGATCTGATGGCCCATAAGGTCACCACATGTCTCAGATCCGATGGTCTAGAGGGTGAGAGATCTGATGGCTCATGATGTTTCATAAACTCACAGTGAAATGCTTGGAAATGTGTCTAAGCGTAGGTGCAATATGAGTGTGGTGGAACATAAAAGGTATATTCTAGAGGTCGCAAAAGTTTGAACATAGATGCCTTAGACCCATGAACCTGCGATAAGACTTTGAGAGATTATCTAAGTATGTGTAAAGGACAGATCAATGGTGGTTGTACGTTGAAGACCCGTTGGTCTCGACATGTTAAGCATATCAATTGTTGTGATTGAACAGAGGTCCAGATAGGACGACCGCTTTGCATTGTGATTACTTTGCTTGTTTTGAAGGGTACTGAATAAATCGATGGTGGAGAATCAATCAAGGACCAAATTAGATGAATATTGAGCCACGAGGATGTGTTGTGTATATTGGTGAACAGAGAACAGATCGACGTTTGAGATTTAATATGATAGAAGATTGGATAGCTACTAAGAGTCATAGTTCATACTTTTCCAGAAAGCAGATGACGTGCAATGGAAGGAAATTGAAGGCCAGTTTCTAAGGAGGGTTGCAGTCGGGTTATGTGGAGATCTGGAGCCAACTCCATGAACACACTTATGGATGTTGACAAGTCATGGAGGTATAGAATGTATAAATAACTATGTGCGAATTAAGTTCCAGTGTGTGAAAATTGGGTAAGGATGGAAGAGTGAAGTGTGCAGGAGCAGGGAATCCAGTGAAGAGAAGCTCTAAAGATTCGAGGTTTGACGATGTCAGAGAATGAAAGGAAGATAATGTAAGGGTGGCAAGGTGGAGGAAGGGAGAGGATCAATGTCCTCATCTTCTTAAATAGGTTGGTGCCCGAGAGATTGGTGTTTGATGATTGTAAGTGGGTACTTACAGTGAATATTGGTGTCCTCATATTCTAAATAGGTGGGTGCCTTTTAGATTGAATTGTAAGTGGGTGCTTACTGCATGGATTGGTTTCCCTCACAGGTTGGAGCATGTAAATAATGTAATTCTTGTTTAAATATAAGAAAAACTTCTGTGGTTTTCTCCCTTATTGAGTTTCCACGTAAAATATCTGTGTATTGTGCCTTTGTGTTGAGCTCTATTGATTTATATAATTCTTTGCATTGCTTATGATTATTTCTTTGAAGATCAGTTGAAGTAGTAAAAAGAAAAAGTGATTAAAATTTGTGCAATACTGATTCACCGCCCCTATCAGTATTGTTGAATATTCCAACAAACAAATCTTCAAAGACAGAAGTATGGTGTACATTTATGCACATTTAACAAATTTAGACTACAAAACTCTATCAGTAATAATAGTCAAAAAAAAATTATGGGGACTAAAAGCCTCACTTTGGGGAGGTGTGAATAAAATTAGATCATTGAATATTTGAAATGGTGGAATTTAATTCTTTGGTTGATTGTTGTGCTTAAAAACCCTTTATTTTCATGCTTGAATCTCTCTAATTACTGCCATGGAGAATCCCTTGACTTCCTTAAAAAATGGTTCATGTGGGCAAAACATGTAGAGGCTCAACAATGCAGAGGTATCATAGTGGAGTATTTTACTCTGCACTACACATTCCACAATAAAGAAATGGTTATGGAAATGGACATGCAAAATTTGATGCATGTGGTGGATGAAGCCATGTGGAGCGATTATTCGGAGCGAGGTTACCCCACCCTTCACACTCTGCACAAAAGGCATTAAGCACAAGTCTTCAATTTGGAGATTGTCATGTAGAGGCTTGGAGGAATCAAGGAGTGGTTAATTTTACACTTCACATAGGCATGATTCTTAAGGTAATAAGGAAATGTGAAGGCATGATATGTTGGGCCAATATGGGGACTAAGACATAAATACTTATACTCTACATTATGCACTCGACAAGATGGCTAATGCAAAAATCCATGCAAAGGCTAAAGCATGCTTACATCTGGGTCAAAGCCTCCATTTTGAAGATAGAAGGAGGGTTGCAAGACAAAGTAGGTCTATGTCTAACTATCATGTGACGTGGCCACATAAGATGGTACCACATGTATAGGATGACCAATCAGAGGCCCCTAGATGGAAAAAGAAAGAGAGGCCTAAAAGGTCATTTTCTGCACAAAAAAGAATCCAACACCCAACAAAGGCACATTAATGGTTTCTAGAGTGGATATGCATTCAGGAAAGCTGGAAGAATATATGGATAGGCTCACTAAGAAGATGGTTGGGTTTACATAACCCCTTATTGGGAGTCCTTTAACCTTCCTTTGTGGGAGGGAGAAAAAAGCGAAGGGGTTCAAAAAGAGGTGGGGATTTTTCTTTTGGAGAGTTTTGATATGGTTCTTTTGTGCAAAGTAGAGAGTAGGGTTCCATGATGAGAGTGAGTTGGTTCTTGCAACTAAGAGGGGCACCTTTCTTTGAGAGGAAGAGGAGAGAAGCAAATATTCTCCTTGTGCATTCTCATTGGTCTTGTTTATCTTAATGAGCTACCATTCAAAAAAGAGCCATGTTGAATCATGTTAGTTCAACACTTTAAAATAAGTGAAAGATGGTTCATTCAAGGATCGAAGGCCAAATTGGGAAGTGGCCCACCCTACATCGGGGAAGAAGGAGATAGCCTTCTTATTCACATTAAAGGAGATTCAAAATTCCTATAGAAAGGGAGAAATCATCCCAACCTCTATAGGCTTTGCCAATGTGAAGAAGAAGGACTAACTTTTTGTTGTGTCTGCAACAAAAGATTTCGTATAGTTTGGATGGTGAGTCTTTATTCCAAATGAGAGGAAAGCATCAACGGAATTGCTTGGTCACAACCCTAAGAAAATAAGAATATTTGTTGTACACAAATGTATTCCTCATTGTGTGTATCAAGAGTAGATTAAGGGTGGTACCCTTTTCCTTTAGCATTAAGTCATTAACATCGAAATAATATAGCTACAACTTAGCATGATTTATAATCTACTACTTTCTAATATTCTTTGAAGTTGAGCTATCCTCCTCTTCGATGTTAGTTTCTAGTTTGGGTTTCCGGGGTAAATCCTCTACATTACGTGGTGTGTGATTACATGGGTTCATGTTTTGAATTCTTTATTTATATGCATAGTAAAATCGGAAGATATCAATTGCAGAGTGATAAGCCAATTACACAATAGTTATTAACAAAGAGAAGACATGACAAACCTAAATAAACAACACCATAAAGAACATGTAAGTTCCACATTTTAAAAGTTAATAACATTCATACTAGTGAATTGACTCAACCTAAGGCTAGGAGATTATGGGTCATATTGGTATTAGAGCATTGTATCCTTGGTAGATATAGGTTGAAGAAAAATCAACCGTGGGAAATGTTTTGAGAAGAGAAAGGCTAGGAGAGTTGAAATTCATTAATGTACAGATCCAAGAAGAGAATCAATATTCAAGGGATAAGTTGCAATAGCATGAGAAGAAGATTGAAGACTTCTTGTGCCAGCTCCAAACCTCATAAGGTTTTGTTGATTATGTGAGGGATAGATGGTGAGAAACCAAGGCTTCATCACTAATGTTATGGAAAGCTAGGATTTGTGTGGTGTTCACCTTATGCAGCTGGGAGAGAAGGTGAATCAATTGGATAGTCAACAAGAGGAGAGGTGTACTTAGATGATGGCATAGTTGCAACAAGAATTGACACCTAAGGAGGAAATGTTGTTAAATCTTCAAGTAGAAACCCAAATGATGAAACAAGTGCCAAAACCTTCTAGTTCTACAATATATGCTTGCACCACGACTGACATAGATGTGGCAAGTATATCCTCTAAAAACTTTTCTCATTTTGATTTAAGAAAATGGGTCTTTTGGTTTTGAATTGCATACCAACATAATAGGCTCTAAGTCGATGAAACAAATTGGATATAATATCCAGGGCTTGGTGAGAAAGGTTAAGCAGCTAAAGACCCGTTGTGTTGGAACCTAGATTGAAGCATGAAGTCTTAGGGTTTGGTGGTAAAGAGGAAATGGAGAATGTTCCAAAGTTGTGGAAGATTATGAGTAGTCTATGGAAAAAAATGCAAGCCATCTTTAAAAAAATTATCTCTAAGAGAAACTAAGAGCACCAAGATCCCCAAGGCAAAGGACATTGCAGAAATGGACACTTCAAGTCAAGGAGAGTCAACAAAAAATGGAGTAGGTAGCACTCCATTATTCCAACAATATCATGCAAGCTTGAAGATGGTGCCAATGTTTAAAATTCCACTGGTACTTGGTAAACCAAGAAACCAAGACTATGATCACAAGAGAAACCTAAGAAGTATGTACAAGGCTAATGACTTCTTCCTTATTTTTGTTGTAAGATGAAATGCCACACGACTATGGATTGTTGATATTATGATGCGTGATATTTTTGAAAATTGAGAGGCCGTCATGTGGCTATGTGCTAGAAGAAACAAGTCTTGTACATGCCGACATGTTTCCAAACGAAGAAGAATCCTAGGATACCTTCCTCGAGCCATCAAAATGTTCATAAGAGCCTGAACAAGAAGAGAGTACCTAACAACTAGAACAATAGCAATAACTATTGTAGCCATTGAAATACAACTCGACATTCATATGCCAAATGTTGGAGGTTAAATCCTAAGATTCATCCCAAGGACCAAACATCCAAACCAAAGAGAAGTTGGATAGCAAAGGTCGAAGGAGAAGAAGGTATGTTTACATCTACATTCGAAGAAGCAAGGGAAATTAAAGATGACAATCAAA
>SNQJ01S0037618.1:27056-53855 GCA_010110895.2 Picea sitchensis
TACATCGGGGAAGAAGGAGATAGCCTTCTTATTCACATTAAAGGAGATTCAAAATTCCTATAGAAAGGGAGAAATCATCCCAACCTCTATAGGCTTTGCCAATGTGAAGAAGAAGGACTAACTTTTTGTTGTGTCTGCAACAAGAGATTTCCTATAGTTTGGATGGTGAGTCTTTATTCCAAATAAGAGGAAAGCATCAACAAAATTGCTTGGTCACAACCCTGAGAAAATAAGAATATTTGTTGTACACAAATGTTTTCCTCATTGTGTGTATCAAGAGTAGATTAAGGGTGGTACCCTTTTCCTTTAGCATTAAGTCATTAACATCGAAATAATAGAGCTACAACTTAGCATGATTTATAATCTACTACTTTCTAATATTATTTGAAGTTGAGCTATCCTCCTCTTCGATGTTAGTTTCTAGTTTGGGTTTCCAAGGTAAATCCTCTACATTACGTGGTGTGTGATTACATGGGTTCATGTTTTGAATTCTTTATTTATATGCATAGTAAAATTGGAAGATATCAATTGCAGAGTGATAAGCCAATTACACAATAGTTATTAACAAATAGAAGACACGACAAACCTAAATAAACAACACCATAAAGAACATGTAAGTTCCACATTTAAAAAGTTAATAACATTCATACTAGTGAATTGACTCAACCTAAGGCTAGGAGATTATGGGTCATATTGGTATTAGAGCATTGTATCCTTGGTAGATACATGTTGAAGAAAAATCAACCATGGGAAATGTTTTGAGAAGAGAAAGGCTAGGAGAGTTGAAAGTCATTAATGTACAGATCCAAGAAGAGAATCAATATTTAAGGGATAAGTTGCAATAGCATGAGAAGAAGATTGAAGACTTCTTGTGCCAACTCCAAACCTCATAAGGTTTTGTTGATTATGTGAGGGATAGATGGTGAGAAACCAAGGCTTCATCACTAATGTTATGGAAAGCTAGGATTTGTGTGGTGTTCAACTTATGCAGCTGAGAGAGAAGGTGAATCAATTAGATAGTCAACAAGAGGAGAGGTGTACTTAGATGATGGCATAGTTGCAACAATAATTGACACCTAAGGAGGAAATGTTGTTAAATATTCAAGTAGAAACCCAAATGATGAAATAAGTGCCAAAACCTTTTAGTTCTACAATATATGCTTGCACCACGACTGACATAGATGTGGCAAGTATATCCTCTAAAAACGTTTCTCATTTTGATTTAAGAAAATGGGTCTTTTGGTTTTGAATTGCATACCAAAATAATAGACTCTAAGTCGATGAAACAAATTGGATATAATATCCAGGGGCTTGGTGAGAAAGGTTAAGCAGCTAAAGACTCATTGTGTTGGAACCTATATTGAAGCATGAAGTCTTAGGGTTTGGTGGTAAAGAGGAAATGGAGAATGTTCCAAAGTTGTGGAAGATTGTGAGTAGTCTGTGGAAAAAAAATGCAAGCCATCTTTAAAAAAATTATCTCTAAGAGAACCTAAGAGCACCAAGATCCCCAAGGCAAAGGACATTGCAGAAATGGACACTTCAAGTCAAGGAGAGTCAACAAAAAATGGAGTAGGTAGCACTCCATTATTCCAACAATATCGTGCAAGCTTGAAGATGGTACCAATGTTTAAAATTCCACTGGTACTTGGTAAACCAAGAAACCAAGACTACGATCACAAGAGAAACCTAAGAAGTATGTACAAGGCTAATCACTTCTTCCTTATTTTTGTTGTAAGATGAAAGGCCACACGACTATGGATTGTTGATATTATGATGCGTGATATTTTTGAAAATTGAGAGGCCATCATGTGGCTATGTGCTAGAAGAAACAAGTCTTGTACAAAAGGCCGACATGTTTCCAAAAGAAGAAGAATCCTAGGATACCTTCCTCGAGCCATCAAAATGTTCATAAGAGCCTGAACAAGAAGAGAGTACCTAGCAACTAGAACAATATCAATAACTATTGTAGCCATTGAAATATAACTCGACATTCAGATGCCAAATGTTGGAGGTTACATCCTAAGATTCATCCTAAGAACCAAACATCCAAACCAAAGAGAAGTTGAATAGCAAAGGTCGAGGGAGAAAAAGGCATGTTTACATCTACATCCGAAGAAGCAAGGGAAATGAAAGATGACAATCACACTAAAGAAGAGGTTTGTAAATAAGTGTCATCATCGAGGACAACCTATTTAAGGTATCTAGACTCTAAGTTGCAAAGAATTAATCCACGTAAGATGTTTCCAGTATGGTGAATAAGATGGCTTAAATGGGTCTTTTAAGACTCAACAACTTAAAAGCTCTAAACTATGATTGCATTAGCAAGAGAACTAACATACTTGCTTCAAATTTTATTGTTGTTGTGTATTGTTTGACATTTGTTAATTGTTGTTTGGATATGCATGGTTTATAAGAACCACTCTTCTTAAGATGCAAAAGATAGGGCAACAAAGAAGGGCACATTTTAATGCTAAAAATTCAATAGAAAGATGAGGCAAACCTGGGAAGAAGGGACCATATTAGTAGTTGAGCATGTGTGTTCCTACTATAATCAGAGGATGAACTGTCAAACCATATTTAGTTTTGGAAGCACATCTATATGAATAAGATGCCAAGAAAGCAATAATATTGATGTTGTATTTCCTTAATTCCAAGTGAGACATGAAGAAGGTAGACAACAAGTGGTAATTTTCTAGAGATGTGCAAAGTGACATATTTCAATAGTGAAGAAAGCTGTAATTTCTTCATTAGAGAGGCTAAAAGACCCAAGAGTTAAATTTTCATATGGGAGATAAAAAATTATTTACGAAGTATTTTATTTCTCCATTATAATTTATGTTGGATTTTCAACTGACATATGGGAGATAAAAAATTCTTTATGAAGTCTTTTATTTCTCCATTATAATTTATGTGGGATTTTCAACGGATTGTAGCTAAGTAAATACTTCAGTTTGTAGAATAGGATAATCGTTGTTCTCTTTATGCCTTCTTGAGATAAGCTACAATGTTACAAGCCAAAAATGAGATAGCTCTAGATATGAAGAAATACATTCAATTTCGCTTCAAAGACTAAAGTATGGTGTAAATTCTCCCTTGGTCAACAAAATTATAATGCAAAAATCCTATCAAATAGAGTCAAATCTTTTAAGGACCAAAAGCCTCCCACCAAGGAGGTGTGATCCAAATTGGAATCTTAAAGTTTTGAAATGATAGAGGTTAATTATTTGGTTGATTATTGTGCTCAATAACCCTTCATTTCCAGGTTTGAATCTCTCTAATTCATGTCTCAGAGAAGCCCTTGATTGCCTTAAAAAATGTCTAAGGTAGGTAAAAGATGTCAAGGCCTATAAATGTGGAGGTATTGGAGTGGGGTATGTTACTTTGCACTCTATATTCCACACAAAAGAAATGTCTAAGGAAAGGGACATGCAAAACTTAATGCACGTGGAGGGCCAAGTTGGAGGGAGGTCAATCCACTCTCCATACTTTGTACTCCAAACTCTACACAAAAGGTAACTAACACATAAGGAAATGGGCGAGAGTCTTCAACCATAAAAATATTTGGCATGTAGAGGATCGAACGAATAAGGAGCATTTAACTATGAATCTGCATTCCACATAGGCATGAGTCTTAAGTCAACGAGAAAAGGTCAAGGAATGCAACGATGTAGGGGATAATGAATAGAGCCCTACACCCCCCACTCCTCCCTTGATAAGAGGGCTAAAGAAAAAAATCCATGTGGACCATGAGACATGCTTACCTCTATGTTAGGACCTCTGCTAAGAAGATATAAGGAAGGCCCTAATACAAAGTAGGTCAATGCATCGTTAGCATGTGACATGAACATGAAAGGTGGTTCCAGGTGTATAATGTGACCAATTGAAGGCTACCACATGGAAAAAGGAAAATAGACTTAAAAGGTTATTTCCTACATAGAAAAATATGATGGCTGAGAAAGGCATGGCAATGGTTTCTAGAGTGGCATGGCATATGAGGAAGCTGGAATAATAGATTGACAAGCTCGCTAGGTGGATAGTTTGGCTTCCATTGTCACTTCTTTGGAGTCCTCTTGCCTTCCATCAAGGGAAGTAGATAAAAGATGAGGAGTTTGATGGAGAAAGAATTTTTGTTTTGGAGGGTTCCTAGATGGATTTTTACAAGGAGTAGGGTTCCACGATGAGAGTGAGTTGGCTCATGTGACTTTAGATTAAGGAAAGAACTGATAGGGGTACTATGTTATGAGAGGAAAAAGAGAGAAGTAGACATTACCTTCATGCATTATCACTTGTCTTGTTTATCTTAGTAAGCTTCCATTCACAAAAGATCCATGTCAAATCATGTTTGCTCGATGCTTTGGAGTCAATGATAGTTGGTTCATTCAAGCATTGAAGGATTAATTAGAAAGTTTCCCACACTACATTGGAGAAGAAGGAGACAACCTTCATATTGATAATGAAGGAGATATGATATTCATGTAAAAAAAGGAGAAGTCACCCAACCCATTTTAGCCTTTGCTATAGTTGAGATTCCAAAATAGAGAAGAAGAATAGACTTGTTTTTATGCCTACAACAAGAGATCACCTGTACTTTGGATGGAGAGTCTTTCTTCCAAACAAGAGGAAACCACAGTTGAAATTATTTGGCCATAATATAGAGAAAATATAAATCTTTGTTGTAGATTGGTGTTTTCCTAGTTGTGTGTGTCCAAAGCAGATTGAGGGTGTAACCCTTTTCATTATCCTCAAGTCACTATAATAGGAATAATATAGTTCTAGTTGAGCCTAATTTAGAATTATTAAGATTATCTGGAGCCAAGTAAGCCTCCTCTTTGATGTTGGTTTTTTTCGTTTGGGTTTCTAGGGTAAATCCTCTATGTTCTATGACATGTGATTGCATGAGTTTATTGCTTTTAATTGTTTGTTTGGATACACAGTAATGTGGAGATAGTAATAGCATAGTCACATGACAATTACACAATAGTAATTGGTGAAAAAATACACATTAAGGTGAAATAAACTAGCACCCTAATGAACATTTAATTCCCACATTTAAAAATCTAATAACATTCATATAGGTGAATTGACTTGGCCATAGACTAAGCAATTATGGATCATATTGGTATCTGAGTGGTATATCCTTGGGAGGTGCACATTGAAGAGAAATCAACCATGGGAAAGGCTTTAAAAAGAGAAACGTTGGAAGAGTTGAATGTCATTGATGAGCATAGTCAAGAGGAGAATAAAAACCAAGGGAGAAGTTGTAATAATATGAGAAGAAGATTGGAGACTTGCAGTGCGAACTCCACACCTTATAAGATTTTATTTCAAATTCTACAAGGGGCTAGCTAGGGAGACATCAAGGGTACATATCCAATGCTACACAAGTTGGTATTTGTACAATGTTCGACTTGTGAAACTAGTAGAGGAGGTGAATCAATTGCATGGTCACAAAGAGGAGAGGTGTACTTATATGATGACACAACTACACAAATATTTGACAACCAAGGAAGAACTATTCTTACAGCTTCAAGTAGAATTCCAAGTGATAAATTAAGGGGGGAAACCTTTGGATTCTACAATATGTTCTTGCACCATGACTAAGACAAATGTCGTAAACACATCCTCCAAAAACCTTTCTCATTTTGATTAAGAAAAACAATATTTTTGTAGCTTTGAATTGCATATCAGAGGTATAGGCTCTAAGTTGATGAAACAAATGAGCTACAATGGCTAAAGGATTAGACACCCAACAGTAGTGGAACCTAGGTTGAAGCATGAAGGCATAAGGTTTGGTTTAAAGACGAAATGGGTGAATGTTACAAAGTTGTGGAAGATTATGAGCATATTGTGGTAAAAGAATGCAACCCATCTCTAAAACGTTTGGGTCCAAGAGAATCTAAGACCACCAATATAACATTTGTTAAGGTATATGAGAGTAAAGTGAAGTCCACTTCAAGAGAATAAAGGATAATAGAAAATGGAGTAGGAAGCATTCTGGAGATAAGAAGGGTAGTGGGAGATAACGTCGGCATCTAAAACTGCACTGTCATTCAATAGACCAATCAAGTAAGCCTACACGCATAAGATAAAACCTAAGAGGTATGTGCAAGGAAAACCATCCCTTGTTTTCTTTTGTTGTAAGAAGAAAGGCCACAATGTTGTGGACTATCAGTATTCATATGCATGTTTTTTTTTTTTGGATTAAGAGGCCATCATGTGGCTTCATGCTGGAATAAACATGTCTTATTACAAAAGAACAACTTTCTAAAAGAAGAAGAATCCTAGGATAAATTCCTTAGGCCAACAAAAAGTTCAGAATAACTCAAACAAGAAGACAATAACTAATAGCTAAAATAGTAGCAAGAACTACTATAGTTGTTGCAATTTGATTGGACATTAGGATGCCAAATGTTGGCGGTTACATCCTGAGCTTCATCCCAAGAAATGGTCATCCAAACTAATGATAAGGTGGATATCAAAGTTCAAGGTAGAAGAAGGCATGCTTAAACATGTATTCATAGAATCAAGAGTAACCAAAGATGACAATCACACCTTAGAAAGGGTTAGTAGATAAGTGTCATCATTAAGGACAACTTCTTTAAGGAATCTAGCCACTAAGCTACAAGAATCAATCCATGGAAGATGTTTACATTATGGTGAAGAAGGTAGCTTAAATGTGTATGTTAAGATTGAACATCTTTAAAGCAAAAAACTGTCATCACATTGGTAAGAGAACAAATAGAAACCCTTCAGATTTTATTGCTATTGTGTTTTCTTTGGCATTTTCCAATTGTTACTTTGATATGCATGGTTTTATAAGCACCACTCTTCTTAAGATGTGGAAGCCATGGTAGGAAAGAAGGGGAAATTTTAATGCTAAAAATTGAGCAAACATATGAGGAAAATGTAGGAAGAGGGGATCATATTCGTAGATGAGTATGTGTCTTCCTGCCATATTGAAAGGATGAAACATTGGTCCTTTAGTTCCTTAAGCACATCTAGGGATAGAAGATGCCAAGAAAACCATAGTTTGTTGTTGTTTTCTTTAATGCTAAGTGAAACATGAAGAAGGTAGACAATAAATGGTATTTTTCCATATATGTGCAAGATCATAGATTCAGTGATGAAGAAAATTACAATTTAATCATTGGAGAGGCTAAAAGAGCTAAAAGTTAAATCTACATATGGGAGATAAACAAAATGTTTCTCGAGTCTTTTCTTTCTCTATGAAAATTTATGTGATATTTTTAGCATATTTCTATTGATAAAATACACTACTTTATAGAAGAATACAACCACTATTTGTGTTGTGCTTTTTTTAGATAAGGTACTGTGACAAGCTAAAATGAGGTAGCTTTGTTTGGGAAGGAAGACCTTCAAATTCTCTTCAAATATTGAAGTACAGTGTAAATTTTCCCATAGAAAGCAAATTTATAGTGAAAAAATTCTATCAACAAGAGTCACAACTTTTGGGGGCCAAAATCCTTCCATTAGTGATGTCCAATATGAATTGGATCCTCAAAGATGTGAAAGTGTAGAGGTTAATTCTTTGGTAGATTATTGTGCTTAAGAGTCCTTGATTTCCATGCTTAAATATCTTTAATTCCAACTTTGGAGAAACCCATGGTTGCCTTTGAAAATGGGTAAAGCATGTAAAAGATACAAAGGCTTAACAATCCATAGGTACTAGAGTGGAGTATGTTACTCCAAACTCCACATTTAACCTCAAATAAATGACTAAGGCAATGAAAATGTTGAGCTTGATGCATGCAGAGGATGAATCCACCTGGAATGATTAGTTAGAGGGAAGTTACCACACCCTTCACACTCCACAGTTGGCATAAAAGGCAAGCAAAATAAAAGTCAATGGGCATGATTCTTTAACCATGTGAAGATTTGGTATGCCAAGGCTTGGAGAAGTTAGGGAGTAGTTAAACCCACTCTCCAAACTCCACATGGACACGAGTTTTAAGGAAACAAGGAAAGGCAAAGTGGTTTGATGCCTAACTAGGATACGACATGGCCAAGCAAGATGGTGGCTATGTAAAATGGCACCAGGTGTACAATGTGACCAAGTAGAGGCTACCATGTGGCAAAAAGAAAAGAGGCCTAAAAGGTTGTTTCTTTCTCCAAAATAATGTAACACYCRAGAAAGGTGTGGTAATAGTTTTTGGAGTGGCTTGGCATTTAGGGAAGCAAGAAGAACATATGAACATGCTCATCAGGTATATATACAATTGGGATTCCATAGTTTCCTCTTGGGATTCCTTTGGCTTTTGTGGGGAAAGGAGATAAAAGTCAAGGAGTTTGATATTGAAGGGGATTCTTCTTTTAGAGTGAACTTCAATGGCTCTTTTGTGCATATCAGAGAGCAAGGTTTTATGATGAGAGTGAGTTTGTTCACGTGACTTTAAGCAACGAAAAATACTAAGAGGGGCACCACATTGTGAGAGGAAGAGGAGAGAAGAGAGTATTATATTGATGCATTCCCAATGATCTTGTTTATATCAACAAGTTTCCATTCACAAAAGAGCCATGTTGAATTGTGTTGGTTCAACACTTTGGAATCAACTGTGAAGTTTCCCACTATGTAGTAGATAAGAAGGAGACAAAATTTTGATTGATAGTGAAGGAGATACAATATTCATGTAGAAAGGGAGAAGTCATCCCAACCTTTATTTCCTTTGCCAAAGCTAATATTTAGGAGCAAAGAGGAAGAACATACTTGTTGCAGTGTCTACAATAAGCAATCACCTGCATTCTGGATAGTAAGTCTTTCTTTCAAATAAAAGGAAGTCATCATCGAAATTGCTTTGTCATAATCCAAAGATAATAATAATGTAAGACCCCTCATGGGGCATACAAGGGTCATGAACTTTTGTACCTAATCCACTGTTTAATTCAAAATTTTCATTTCAAGTGCATATTTGTGTACTTCTTTTGTGCATAATTCAGACATTAATTTTGTAAAAGGATAAATTCTATCCTATACAAAATGTTGATAATAATTACTATTTCATGTTAAATAATAATTCATCTATTATAACTTTTGTATTTTTGTAGCAATAGATTACAATCATTTCAAATCAATAACAATTTATCAAATCAAAATACTAGCAATTAAAATATAAGTTATGATAACTAGAATACCTTTTGATTCCAGTTGATTTAATCCCTTGGGGTAGATTACCTCCCTATAGAGATGCCTCCTCTCCTGTTTTGACTGCCCAAAACTAGATTTGCCTCCCATCCATCTAGGAACAACCTCGTTGGCACCCTAGCTTTAGGAAAACTTTGGGGGGTTTCCTAGCCCTCCATGTCCAAAGCTCCAAAATAACCTAGCCCAACAATATGTCAAAATCACAATTCTCTCTCACAGTTCAAAGTTCAATTTAAAAGTTCACTGCTTACATTTTTTCCACTTCTGAGGGTTCTCATTCACTCCAACCCAAGATTTTTTCCCCCAATATATTCGACCCCTTCTCCTTTCCCCTAACTCCCCCTTTTTGCTACATCTACCCCTGCCTTCCTAACCTCCTTGGGAAGGTCCCAAGGATGCCAAAAATAATAAAATAAAGATTCTCCACCTTCCCAAGTTTTCCTCCCTAACATGCTATCTACTTGGTTAATAGGAAAATAAATTGGGCAAGTCATGCAAATCAAATCTCACTAAATTCGATTCAATCTGAATGAAAATAGAATTTTCCATTTATCAAAGATAATAAGTCTCTTAAATGAATTTCAATAATTTAAATGAAGAAACCTTATAATCTTTTAATTTCTAATTATACTACAAGCATCATACACCCACCATAAATAATAATATTATAATAACTAGTATACATCATAATAATACTAGCATACATGCATAATGTATGTATGTGTAGCTAGTGCAAACATAGCTCATGCATGTACTAATGATAACAACCAACACATTGAATGCACAATTCCTATATGCTTGCAACCAAACATGCAATACAATACATCTCGTAATGCATTAATCAATAATCTATACTAACATAGTAACAATAATTTATTAGTCAAAANCTGCCTTCCTAACCTCCTTGGGAAGGTCCCAAGGATGCCAAAAATAATAAAATAAAGATTCTCCACCTTCCCAAGTTTTCCTCCCTAACATGCTATCTACTTGGTTAATAGGAAAATAAATTGGGCAAGTCATGCAAATCAAATCTCACTAAATTCGATTCAATCTGAATGAAAATAGAATTTTCCATTTATCAAAGATAATAAGTCTCTTAAATGAATTTCAATAATTTAAATGAAGAAACCTTATAATCTTTTAATTTCTAATTATACTACAAGCATCATACACCCACCATAAATAATAATATTATAATAACTAGTATACATCATAATAATACTAGCATACATGCATAATGTATGTATGTGTAGCTAGTGCAAACATAGCTCATGCATGTACTAATGATAACAACCAACACATTGAATGCACAATTCCTATATGCTTGCAACCAAACATGCAATACAATACATCTCGTAATGCATTAATCAATAATCTATACTAACATAGTAACAATAATTTATTAGTCAAAACATTTCAATATAAATTGAACACTGCCCCTGCATTACCATAACTAAATTAAGTTAGTATTTATTACACAATAACTCAGTCACTAAGTTTACTCTACTAAATCTCAATGACACTCTCAACTACAATAAAACACCCTTCGTCCCTAACCTGCTTCCACATTCCACATCCTATCCTTTCCTTTGCTAGATTATGTTGGAGCATCAACTATATTGACCTAAATCTAGATAGAACCAATAAGAAACAATGCCAACTACCTTGACGAAGCTTCCCTAGCAGGCAACTGATAGTCACCATCACACATCTATGGGAAAGTTTCAGAGGATAAATGGTGGGCAATACTTCCAGCCTTCCTGATAAAACTAACGTCAACACTCTATCATTGACCATATTGTGGCATTATTGTTGTTATGAGAGCTTTGTTATTGAATATCCAGTTTGGGCAACCATGCTACCTATAAAACCTACACTTTCCCAAATAGCATAGCAATGCATTTGAACCAATGTATACATAACATAATAATGCTTCCTAACATAACATTTCTAAATCGATGTCCACGACATTTGCCACTTTAGTATCACACTTATATGCCTATCACATAGCCCATTCAACCTATAGGTTAGTTTACAACACAATATCATCCATAACCATAAAACGATTGACATGATTGCCACTTTACTCATCAATGAACAATGTAAACCAACTAGTTATTCATCATGTGCATTGTACTAATTGATTTTTTAAAACATATCATCCAAATCAGTATATTTTTTAAAACATATCATCCAAATCAGTATCCATGTACCAAAATATTTCTTTTAAAACTTACATGCTAGAAGTAAATCACACAACATCCATCATTAATCACATAAACACTAATTATTCATAATATTCACATATATCTAGGTCCACATGTCCATATGCTCAAGTTCCATTGTTCTAAAAATGTTCCATATACAATAAGCAAAGAAATACTATTAGGTCATAATGTAGTTTTAGCTACCTAAGTCAAAATGGGGCATTACAAATAATGTATGTTGTACACCAATTTTTGCCTAAATGTGTGCATCAAGAGTAAATCCAGGGTTGTATCCCTTTCCTTTAGACTTAAGTCATGTGAATAGGAATAAGAGAGTTCTAATTGAACCTTATTTATAATATACTAAATTATGAGATTCTTTGGAGTTGAGCTAGTGTCCTCTTCAATGTTGATTTTCCCATTTGGGTTTCCAAGGTAAATCCTCTATAATATATGATGTGTGATTGAATGATTTGTTGTTTTGAATTCTTTGTTTATATACATAGTAAAATATGAGGATAGGAATCACATTCATAAGGTAATTACATAATAATAATTGATGAAAACAAGACATAACAAGGTTAAATAAACCAACACTATAACAAATATTTAAATTTTGCATTTCAAAAGTTAGAAACATCCACACTAGTAAATTGATTTAGTCATGGGTTAAGTAATTAAATATCACTTGATCATGTGACCTCTTTGCTATGGGTACCCCCCAAGGACATCTTGGAGACATGAGGGGAGAGGCTCTAGGAAAATGAGGGAGTAGAAGATGACATGGAATGAACTATGGGAGGAGGAGGAGAGAGGATAACATAGTAATTTTCTAAATTTTAGAGACGACCCCTATGCAATAAGAAGGAAGGGTACTATCGACATCGATTAGGCAAGGGATGGTTTCGACATAGGTTGATCTAGGGACATGCCTACTCAACGAATCAAAAGGATGGTATCAATGTCAATAAGTTTGGGCAAGGAATTAGATGGAGGGTGTGCCCTCTTTGGATGGGAAAGAGTCATAACATTGATCCAATATGGGATAGATCTTGATTCACCCAAGGTCTTCTAAACCACATTGTCTCTTTCTGTGACTTCGAGTGGTTGGCTAAGAGGGGTCTCGATGTAAGTCTTTCCCTCTTTCTTAAGGGAACAAGGTGGGTCATCTTATCCTTCTTCATTGGAAGAATCAAAGTTGGGTTTTGAGGAATCCTTATTCTTTTTCTTGGAAGACTTGGTAGGAAAATCATGATCATGCATGGAATCCTTGTATATCCCAAGCTTAGTGTTTGCTACTACGACAATTATTTTGGGTTTAGAAGGTTGATCAATTTGGACTTGTTCTTCGTTTAGTTGTTTGAGTTTACAACAATCTCCAATGTTATGGGTATGTCATTTGTGGAATTTAGACCACATGTTGGTTTATGAGGTAGAGTTGTGTGGTTGCTCCTTTTCTTTGGTGTGAAATATAGTTTGAGTTTTATTATAGACGAGGTTGATTCTATCTGGTTAGGTTTTTTTTCTCTAATAGAAGATTTGATATAATTGTTTTCAATTTGAAGGAGATGGTCAATGGCCCCTTCAATTGGCTTGGGGTCTTCCAAAAATACTTTGGCTATACTCTCTTGGTTTAGGGCCGTTGTAAAGATATAGTATAGGGTATATTCATGAATTATTGATGTACATTATGCGTACCATTATGTCATTGACATATGAAGGTTGGAAAAGCTTTCTTATCTTCTTGCTTGAGGCACATGGGGGTAAAAATAACATAATCATCCACTCTAGGCTCATCAAACTGTTGGATGAACTAGTCTCATAATAGGAGAAGATCAATGATGAACCCTTTATGGAGATGATGGAACCAATGAAGGGAATCACCTATTAGGGATCACAAAATTTTTTGACCAATATATTATTTTACTAGTAAACTTTGTATAAGCCATGGTGAAAGAATCTAACTGACGTCATGGATCTTCACTGATAGTTCCACCAAACTTAGGTAATTATTCTAGGTTTGAAGGATACCATGTATGTGTAATCTGATGGGCAATAATTTGTATAATGATTAAAGGAATTATTGTTGTGCGCCTTATTCTACCACAAGGGTTTGGATTTTGACTAGGATATCCTCCAAAGAGGAGCATGTTGTTATTAGGAGGTAGTGCCCTACCACCACTTCCTATAGGTGGCTAAGGGAATCACCTATTAGGGATCACAAAAAAAATTGACCAATATATTATTTTACTAGTAAACTTTGTATAAGCCATGGTGAAAGAATCTAATTGACGTCATAGATCTTCACTAATAGTTCCACCAAACTTAGGTAATTATTCAAGGTTTGAAGGATACCATGTATGTGCAATCTGATGGGCAATAATTTGTATAATGATTAAAGGAATTATTGTTGTGCACCTTATTCTACCATGAGGGTTTGGATTTTGACTAGGATATCCTCCAAAGAGGAGCATGTTGTTATTAGGAGGTAGTGCCCTACCACCACTTCCTATAGGTGGCTAAGGGAGAGGTCCTGAGATGATAAAGGAAGGGTTGTAGTTCAAGCTTATGCTTGGGTTCCAACCTCCAAAAAACATGACCACCAAGGGATGTGACATTGGCACAAACACTTGGCTAGGTGATTAGGGACAATATGTTTGAGAAGGTGCCATCAATGGGAGGAACATTTTTCTAGGGAGTTGTGTAATTGTTGGGATGTACAATTGTCCCAGTGGTTGGGATAATATTGAAATCTATAGTTTTCCCTACAATATGGAGAACATTGGAATGTATGCTTATCCTAGGAGGTGTGCTCGTCTTCAAGGCTGTGTTAAGGTGCATATCTAAATAAGATGTTATATTGTAGTTATCAATAGAAGTCAATTTATGATTGATGGCATTTTTGTATGAACACCTATCTAAGGAAGGAACCTTATCAAAGGTTGGGGAGGGACATTGATATTTCCTTGGCTTAAGTTTTAAGAGCTTTAAGTTTGAGAATAGTGTGGTTGTATGTATGCTTGGATTCTTTGAATTGGCGTTTGAGGAAAGGTCTGTGCAACCATCATAGAAGTGTCAATGCTCATGGGGTCCAAGGACAAGGGAATAAAAAAGGGAGATATCTAAGACTCGTTTGGACCTTAGCTAGTGTGTGGAGGAGCCATCCATGATGATAAAGTGAAGAGGTTTCATTCATCAATAGGAGGAGGGGAGCCTAGGATAGATATAATCTCTTATGAGGTAGAAACCCTTAGGTAGAGAGTGATAACTCTATCCCTATTCTAAGGTGTGAGGGGATTCTCCTTATTTCTTAGTAGAAGGGTGAGCATCACCTTGGTTAAGGGGTTTGGGAGGCCATATATGGTAGCCTTGGGAGTGGTTAATACCTTTAAGGAAATCAAGTTTGGCATCAGGGATGCATACCAAATGACAAGGCTAAGAAGGGGGCTCATGTGAAGACGTATAGTCTGACATATGAATGGTGCTAACATGGACAACCTCCATCGAGGAGGGGAAAGAATAGGAAAGGATGGACAAAGTTTGAAGAGAAAGAAGGGATGCCTTCCTTCATTTATAAAAGAAGGATGCAACACCATCTATGGTGAAGGCACTTAGTAAGATTTGGAAATGAGAGGATAAAGGGAGCCTTCACTCAAGAGAGGAAAGGGTTGACGAGAACTCCCCAGTAGAACCACCAAAATGTAACAAATGAACAAATTTGTGCTAGCACACATAGCATGAATCTTTTGCTCGCCCTTAGAGACCTAGTATAGGCTTAATAGTGCTAGTAGAGGCCTTCCCTTGAATCGTGCGCTCTCCCTCAGGGGTCTTTCTCCTGCACTACATCATTATCAAACTTCCAACAACATACTGTTTGTTTTAATTTTTCCATCGACTTATGATACAAGCAAAAACAAATTCTACGTGGTGTCCTTAGGCTGCCTATGGAAGATGAAATCCTTGATTCTCAATAAGATTTCTCTCTATATGAGGACTTCGAACATGAACTTAAAGGTTGCACAAAATTGACTGCTTACTTTCCACCAGTCTCTTGTTTTCCTTCTCGTCTCCTCTTGAAAGTACAAGATTATAGGTACCATATCCATAGTATGAACAAACCTATGGACCCATTGTGTGCAAGGAATATACTTAGTCGTCTAGTGCGTCCAGTGCCTTTGAAAGTATTGTATATGTTCCCAAGGATCTCCGATGTGCTTGTACCATTTCAACAATTGAAAATCTGTCGGGGGTTGGAATCTCACTTTGATACAGTCCACCACATGTGCCCATTCCTATAGTTTTGCATGGTGTGTCACCCACTAGCACACAAGTGTTCCTTTAACCACTACATCCATAGATTGAATTCTTTGGGTCGCAAGCACCAACCCCTCCATCTGTGCTAGAAATGCGTCTACCAGACTTGTTTCATCAAACCTTGGTAGGTCTTACAACTCTGATCCAATCTACTAAACTGCTTTAGTGATCCACGCACATCTTTGGGTTGATACCTCATACAATTTATTCTGCCATATGTCCATGGCATCTTCCAAATATGTGTTAGAGTTTCTCCATCTCAGTTCACCATTAGTTTTTGGATTCACATACTCTTCTTTGCACCTTGTGATGTTATATATATTCTCTATGATCGAACTCCGTGGATCTTATTCCATGGGATCGTTATATATGTCTCCCTCGTTTGGATCTAATGATGCAATAACACGCAAGGTATCTGTCTCAAAGAACATCTACTGCTACTTCAGGTTTGTCACTGCATTGTTATCAAATTCCTACCCAATACCAAGTAGAGCTAGGTAGGGATATCAGTCATCCATGATCTCAATCACCTCAAAGTCTGCTTTGATCGTTACCCCATCAATGTTCACTTCTACTCATTCCACCCTGCCAATAGGGTAGATTTTATATTGATTGGCAAGCCTTATCTAAATTAGGGACCACACTAAGTTTGGTTTACCCATCAACTCCCAAGATTGCTTTGAAAAAATGTTCACATTAGATCCCAGGTCCAGCATGACACTATCCATCTCATAGCTTCCAAGCTCAATTGTCATATACAATTCTCTTCATGTGCACTTCTGTCTGCTCACTTGGTAGACTTCCCATTCTGTTAGCAGGGCAAAAATAACTATAGTCGTCTCCTCTTCCCCCATATATCTCGTTAGCTTATGGGTCAATTTCTTTGCAACTTTATGATTGATTAACAACTTAAGGAAATAGTGCAAGAAATTACTTACTCAGTTTTCTGATTTAACCTGGTGGTAAGTGTTGTGTTGCATTTCCTCTTGTGGTGCACGACACGTTTTTTCGTGCATGCATTCCTCTTCCATTGCCTTGTTTTTTTCTTGATGTAACTCTTTGCACTCACTAACTTCATCTAATGATTTATGCATTGCACATTGCATTGCCTCACGCACGTGGGCCTCCTCCAGTGACTTGTGTGTTGATTGTTGTAACTCTTCATGCGCACGGGCTTCCTCCAATGACCCATCTGTTACACGTTGTAACTCTTCACACACATGGGCTTCCTCTAATGACCTTTGTGTTGTGTGCTATAACTCTTTGTGTGCAAAGGCTTCCTCCAATGACCTTTGTGTTGTGTGTTGTAACTCTTCACACGCTCTATCCTCTTCTAGATCCCTTTGTGCATCGCACATGGATTACTTATGTTGCATGATGTCAAACTTCAGAGATGTCTGTGCTGCTTTTATGCTCTTTCCTTCTACATTCTAACCTAATTTTTCTCCTCATTCCAGGTCCATTCCCATCCATATGCCTCCTCGGGTGACTACCTGCACATCGACTTCTGACCTTCGCGTGACTCCACAGTCACCATATTGCAGTGCCCCTTCTTCTCTTCCCATTTTGCCAACAAGTCGAGGAAATATTCTATGACATGATCTGTGTTGTAGAGCTGCCTCCTCTCCTAGTTTGACTTCCCAAAACTAGATTTACCTCCCAGCCAGCTAGGAAAAACCTCATCGACTCCCTAGCTTTAGGAAACCCTTGGGGGGTTTTCTATCCCTCGATGCCCAAAGCTCCAAAATAACATAGCCCAACATTATGTCAAAATTACAATCCTCTCTCACAGTTCAAAGTTCAATTTCAAAGTTCACAATTCACATTTTTCCACTTCCGAGGGTTCTCCTTCACTCCAACCCAAGGTTTTTTCCCCTAAATTATCTGACCCCTTCTCCTTTCTCTTAACTCCCCCTTTATGTTTCGTCTACCACCACCTTCCTAGCCTCCTTGGGAAAGTCCTAGGGATTCCAAAAATAATAAAATAAAACTTCCCCACCTACCTCAGATTTCCTCCCCGACATGCTATCTACTTAATTAATAAGAAAATAAATTTGGTAAGTCATGCAAATCAAATCTCACTAAATGCAATTTGATTCGAATGAAAATATATTTTTTCATTTATCAAAGATTAAAAAAAACTATATCTAAACATACAAAACTGATACAAGATTGAACTTCAAGCTCTAGCTCAACTCTAGCTTGGTAACTCTCTACCCACACTTACTACTCTAGTGACCAAAAACCTAACCCATTACATATTTACATGCATCCCCCCATATCTTCCATGGAGTGTGGCAATCGAAACTAACTTTCCAACTCATCCACAACCTTGACCACGACTAGTCACGTTCTTACAAAAATAGTTACAATGGTTATAGAAGATATTCATGGATCCGGCTTGCATGCAATCTCGTTAAGTCCCTACACACATTACAAAATGGGTTGGCACGCGCAATAACCCCTTGGATAGTGTAGATGATAAAACTTGACACCACGTGGTGTATCTTCTTAAGCACATGCATAGTGCTTACTTGTGGTGTGCGTGCAACTTCTACAAATCCTTAGCTGCCAACACTTACTATAGTAGGATAGGATTTTCTTTGGAACACACACTCAATTTGAAAGAAAACTTAGTATGGTAGGATAGGATCATCATGGTGAAAGCATAGATGGTGATATTTCTTGTATGTTCAAGTGATTCTCACTACTTACGTAAGTAGTAAAGGTTAATACTAAGTTGTTGTTGTAGATTATCGTGATACTTTTTCTTGTAAATAATAGTTATGAGTTGGGGTTTAAAGTGGAGATTTGTTGTTGATAGCAATGGTTATACACTCAAGTATGGCACATGTTGTATATCTATGATCTATATATGGTTTATTCCAAGGTTTGAAGCTCAAAACTCACATAATATTGAAGGGTTGTACACCATAGCACATATGTAAAATTTGTTTGCAATTCCAACCTCAAACATCAATCTATAGAGATGTATGAGAGTAGGAACTGATTAGACATAGTAAATATGTTGTTTCCAACAAAGCCCCTCTTCAATCCTTTTGCATTTACCCATCATTATCTACTTCATGCACAAATTAGCACTGTGATATGCCCTTCGTCATTTTGAAACTTTGGCTTGTAGCATTGTGTGGTTTGAACTAATGCATGGTGTTTAAAGTTATGGATTGCATGAGCTTTATGTTAATTTCAAGCCCGAAAATGATGCATGGGTAGAAGGATTCGGGTTGTGTCGACCTATCAAAGGTAAGACTGTAGTTACTCCTCAACCTATTAATGACACCGCACAAAGGATCCACATTCCAACTCGGAATGTGGACAATGTTTATCTTACTAGGGATGCCTTTTCTAATATTTATCAAAGTAGAGTCCTAGAATGCTTATTTTGTGACTTTGTATATATAATATTTATGATTTTATGGATAGAAATGAACATATAAGATCCGGCAATAGTAAAACTTATATTAAATATTGTGATATTTTGAGAAGTTATAGTTGATAGTTGGTTTCATGTGATATTTATTCATTGTAGTTTATTAGAAGATGATGAATGAAAATAAATATTTATGTTAATATTTATATGCATTTAATGTGACTAAGTTGATTAAATGTCTATAATTGGAATTATGGAATAATAATTTCCAAGCTCCTATGTCTTGTTGATACTAGAATTGTGCACATTAAACTGGTACGAGGGCTCTTAGTTTGCCTAGGTGTTTTCAATCTTCTTTGACCAAAATACCTTTCACATGCTAACCATTCATTTATTAGTCAAATTTATAATATTATATTATTTATTTATGAGGCAGTTATGACCCTTTGATTTCCCTAGCCTATATTAAAAGAGGAGGAGATACTTTAATAACAAAGGAACATAGCATGTATGCTTAAATTTTGCTATTGAAAAACAATTCTATGTTTAAATTTTGCTATTAAAACCAATTCCATGTTATTTTTATTTCTAAAATAGTATAATAAAATTTTATAATGACAGGATGGATTACAATAGAGGTCAAGAATTATGGTCAAAATGAGTCCTATTTTCTTCTAAAGGTATATTTGTTAATTTGATTTTATGATTATGCATTTTTGTTAAAACTTTAAGATAAACATAATCATGAATGTAGTTTCCTTCCAAACAAGTTGGGTGTTGATTCTATAAATGATCCTTCACCATATTATGCTTTTCTCACTTTAACCAATTGTTAATTGCAAGTGGAATACGATTTTAGAAACATCCCACTTGTTGTGAACCTAACCAGTTGTTGGCCCTATTTTCTGGTTATGTATTATTTTTGTCCAAACAATTGCTAATAAAAGATTATATATATATGCCCGATAAATTATTCATTGTGGTTCATGGCGTGAAGCTCGCTACGTCCACAATAATCCCCCACGAAATCCAGAGAAAATAGGAGGGTCAAGTATTTCGATAATTTTTGGTTCACAAAGAGTAACATGTCGCATAGATGAGACTCAAACCTGGCTGGGGAGGAGAAAACTCCCCAGCCCAACGAATTGAGCTACAACCACTTGACAATCGGGCATACATTCTATTTGTCTTGTATTTTATTTAAACTTTATTTCTTGCTTTGATTTAGCTGAAAAACATTCTTCATTTATTGTTTTATTTCCTTAGATTTCCTTGTATATTAGATAGTTGTTGTGAATATTTTACAACTATTTCCTTTGTTTACATGTTGTTAACTTGCAATTTTATATTTCAACATAATTACAATTTGCAAGTTAACATTTAATTCAATGCTAACATCTACGATTCATATTTATTCGAGCTAACAACTTCTAATTTAACTTTTAATTCATCTTAGTAGCTTATAGTTTAACATTTAATTCATCTTAGTAGCTTATAGTTTAACATTTAATTCATACTATCAATTATTTACTTAATCTTTAATGACCATATCTCTAACATAAAGCTCATTTAAAATCAACTCTGCAAGCATAAAGGAGGTCTAGTATCCATAAGGTGGAAGAGCTCCACTAATAACCTTAAAAAATCGATTTTCCTTGTGTTAGTTGGTTTCAAGGCTTAAAGCATCTTGGTTTTCATTCCCATCTTCCTCTTCGTTTTCGATACCTCTATACTTTGTTAAGGATACGAGGTACTCATTGAAACCACCCAATTTCACACTATCCCCCCCCTCTAATACCATATATGATTGTTTTGTTATTAATTGATCCACATTTGTACGAAAAAAACATACAAATTTATGCAACATAAAGAACCATTTGATTATCCATGAGACCTTAACTTATAAATGTATTCTAATACACACAATCATAACTGAACAAACTATAAAATAATTCAATTCAATTCATAACAAGAACAATAATAATTCAACATATTCGTCAACAAACTAAGAACACTCATCATATGGAAATATTTCACCAATTGGCTACATAAGAAGGATATTCCACCCAAACATAGGCTCTATGTTTCACTTAATCTCTCTGTGAAAGAGGTCACCCCCAAGCTGAGGCTATGAATCTGCAAAGATGAATTTACCTATGGCTAGATCTAGATCTCTTCACACAATCCAATTCCTAGAATTCATAGTCTATTAACCCCTATAGCTATTGAAAACCATTATCTCTCTTTCCCCTCAACCTGGACAACCCAAGGAATGGAATCCCCTTCCCTACTATGCAGTCCCTTAAAATATCCCACTTTCCTCTAGGGCTCTAGAATAGAATGGCCAAGAAATCTCACTGTTGGGATTCCAAGGTTTATCAGATGTAATTAATTTTCCTCAATAATAACAATTTCCCTTACACACAGTCATAATTCCCTCATAGTTTCAGGACAACAATTTTCCATAATTTTATCCAATAGTAATATGGCAGCTTAAGCATAGAGACGAAAACCCAAGGAAGAATGAATGCGATTAATAACATGTATACCAAAAATCGTGTAGTATATTTGCATGCTAATGAGAAACCACATGTCTTCATGGGAAGTACACATATCCCCGCCATTAGAACTAATCACAAGGATTAATGAATACTAATTAAGTAAAGTTAAGGACTTAGTCTTATCAATAAAATAATATTATCTTCATTTATCCCTCTTGAGTCCCCCTAAGCCCCCTTCCTTTCCCCTTTTATGGAGTCATAGCTCCCTATTCTTTTTCCTTCTCCGCATGTACCTTATGATGTATCTTTTTATTATCATTCAATGAACAACTTTACATATTACGTCATTCAACTTTTATCCATTCATCATATACATACACAATACTTATTTGGGAATCAAACTAGGGTATTACACTCCCCTCTCCCTAGATTTTGCACCATCCTCGACACTCATCATCATTATATACAATAATTTTTACATCAATTTTTAAAAAAAAAGTGGATATGCCTCCCGCATTGCATCCTCCAGCTCTCACATTGCCTCTTCAGAGTTGTAGTGGGCCCATTAGACCTTTATCTTCCCTATGACTATGTTCTTGAGCATAGTGACTTTCCTGCCTAATATAGACACTATCTATGCCTAAAATTCTCCTTTTGGTTCCACCTAAATCAAATCCCAATCAATGACATGGTTAGGATCATGCACATACTTTCTCAATAATAATACATGAAACACTTATGAATTTTTATGGTAGGAAGCAATGCAAGCATGTATGCAATAGGTCCTCTCATATCCAAGATTTCAAATGGACCATAATATTTGGCTACCAATTTAGTGGAGCTCCCCAACTTCATTGAAATTTTCTTTGGTTTCACTTTCATAAACACATGCTCTTGAACTCTAAATTACCTTGATATCTTGCATTTATTTGCATAACTTTGTTTCCTACCCTATGTTGCTTATAAATTCTACTTGATCTTGACCATTTGTTCTTCCATTTTTTTGAGTGACTCTGGCCCAAGCACTTTTTTGTTTGAAGGATTGTGCCAAGTAACTAGTGTTGTACTTTCTTCCATATAAATCTTCAAATAGAATCATATTTAGTGAAGCTTGATATCCATTATTGTAGGAAAATTCAACTAAATGCAAGTAATCATCCCACTTGGATGACTTATCCATCACATACATTCTTAACATGTCTTCAATCATTTAATTAATTCTCTATGTTTCCCCATTTGTTCCTGGATGATAGGATGTACTAAAATTTAGGTTTGTACCAAAACCCTTGAATAATCCCTTCCAAAAGTTTGAAGTAAACTTTAGATCTCTAGTTGAAACAATTACCATAGGTATTCCACGCAATATAGCGATATCTTTCATATAATATTTTTCTATATTATTTGCCTTACGAGTCAATTTGACTAGAATAAAGTAAGCATCTTTTGTCAATTTGTCCACCACTACCATTATGGAGTCATGTTGCCTTTCCGCCTTGGACAATTTAGTGATAAAATCAATGGTTACCACTTCCCATTTCCACTCTAGAATTGACAATAGTTGTAGCAAACTTGCTTGATGTCCGTGTTCATCTTTACTCTTTGACATTCCCTACACCTAGATATGTAACCAACAAAACCATTTTTCATTCATGGCAAAAAATATTGACTTCTTACTGCTGCAATTTTCTTTTGGTAACCACGATGTCTAGCATATGGAACATTACACATTCTTTGAATACTGACTTATTTAATTCATAAGAATTAGGAACATACACTTTATTTTTATGCATAAGAATGTCATCATATTCCATTTTATAATATTCATACTTTTGTTGTACGTTTTCCTATTGTAATCCTTCTTTTACCTGTAGGTAATGTTCATATGAAATAGGAGCTTCCAAAATTATATTCTTCCAATTTTATTTGCACATGCTAATGGTTGTAGTAGACATTACACATATTCTTCTACTAAGTGCATCAACAAACTTATTCTCTTTCCCTCTAATATGTTTATTATCAAAGTCATATTCACTAAGAAATTCCAGACACATTGCTTGCCTACCATTTAAAGTTTGTTGTTCAAATAAATACTTCAAACCATAGTGGTTTATCCTTAACTCAAATTTCCTCCCGATTAAGTAATGTCTCCACATCTTCAACACTTGAACTAATGCAACAAGTTATAAGTCATGTGGCGTATTTATTTTCATGCTCCTTAACCTTCCTAGACTCATAACAAATTACATGCCCATTCTGAGTAAGAACTCTACCAAGTTCCTCTTTGCAAACATTTATACATACCACGAAATCTTCGTTTGGATCAACAATTTTGAGAATGGGTGCACTAGTAAGCAATTCCTATAATAGTTGGAATCTTTATTCACTCTTTGGTGTCCATTCAAATTAATTTCATTGTTCTGTAAAAATGGGATAGGATGGGTAATCTTGGAGAATCCTTGTATGAATCTTCTGTAATATCTAGCAAGCCCCATGAATGACCTTTCCTTTGTTACATTCTTAGGTGCATGACATCCCCTAATAACTTCAATATTCTTTGAATCTATTGTTATTCCTTATTCAGAGATGATGTGTCCCAAGTAATGAATCTATCTTTGGTGAAAGGAACACTTGCTTAACTTAGCATACAATTAATGCTCTCTTAGTACTTGTAGTATTAACCTCAAGTAATCTTCATGCTCCTCCTCTGACTTTGAATAAATAATAATGTCATCTACGAATACAATGACAAACTTATCCAAATAATTCCTAAATATTCCATTTATTAAGCAAATGAAGGTAGTCGGTGCATTTGTCAGTCCAAATGGAACCACTGCAAATTCATAGTGTCCATACCTGGTTCTAAAATAAATCTTGATAATGTCTTTATTATTTATCCTTACTTGATGGTAGCTCGATCTCAAATCTATCTTTGAAAATATCTTTGCTTCTCTTAGTTGACATGTCACCAATTCTGGGTAGATGATATTTATTCTTCATAGCGACTTTCTTTAGCTATCTAAAATCAATGCACAACCTCAAAGTCCCATCTTTCTTCTTTACAAATAGTATTGATATCCCTAAGGAGATACACTTGGGCGTATATAGCCCTTATTTAGTATTTTTTCTAATTTCATTTGTAGTTCCTTCAATTCTGATGTACTCGTTATGTATGCAATCTTAGATATTGGGACAGTTTCAAGAATCAAATTAACAGAAAAAATCAATATCTCTTTTTGGTGGCAAACTTGCTATTTCTCCAAATACATCTACATACTCTTGTAACATTGGAAATTCTTCCAAATTTGGGCTTTTGTACTTTGTTGTCTCTTCCACATGAGCTACATACAATTGACATCCTGTTCTAGAACATCTCTTCAAATTCAAAGATGAAATCTCCCTTATAGAAACAAGTCTCGGAATTTATTTCATTGTCCTATGTTTTTCTTCTTCATCAAGACAAGTAAAGGTCTTTTTATGAAAATCTAGAATACAATCATGCACATTCAACCAATCCATTCCAATGAGGACATCATATGAGCCAAGTGGTATTATATTCAAGTCTACAACAATGTTAACTCCATTCATATATATGTTGAACAATGTTTGTCAGTTTCATTAATTTTCCTTTTAGTCCCAATAGCCAATTAAACCAACCATGACTTCTCATGCTTGCTTATTTTCAAGTGAAGTCTTTCAACCAAATTAGGGGAAAGGTAACTATGTATTGCTCCTAAATCAATCAAAATTGCAACAAGTGGATTGGAAATACTACATTCAACCTCAATCATGTTTGACTGATGGTCTACCTATTGGTTTTCCAAGGCTATATTTATTCTTGGGATGTTCCTACCGACATCTTCAACTATAGTTGCCTCTTGTATGTAGTGCACATTCCTCATTCTATCTCTCTAATGAGGGAAATATCTATGAAAATTGTGTCATCCATCCCCAACATTTGATTGGCTACCTTACCCTTTCTCCCAAAGATTTTACCATCTTAAATACACTCTAAGCTAGTTGGATCTATTGATATGTATTAGGAATGTTCCTAAAGAAAGGAGGCTTGAATCCCTTCTTCCTCTGATCCAATTTGTCCCTTTTCTATCTTTACAAGACTTATGGAAATATGCTATGCCTTTGTTTTGATCATATAGGTATTTGGCTTTACTGACGATCTCTTCAAGAGTCATAGGTTCATCATATAGGATCATGTCTTTATAAATTGTTGGCAGTCCACTTAACAAACATTGCATTTTACCATTTTCCTCTTTAATTTAACCAACATACCTTAGCAATTCCATTTTTTTTTCTCATATTCTTCCATGGTCATATTTCCCAATATGAGTTCAAAGAAATCCTACTCATTTTTGTCATATTAGTGCTCAAAATGGTACTGTTGTTGGGAATAATTCTTGAACTACTTCCAACAAATCCTCATTTCATTAATGTGCTTAACTTTCTTTAGCCGATCCCACCATATGGAAACTTTTCCTTGTAGATTATATATGGAAATTATGGCTTCTAGATTAGATGAGTAGTTATGTAGTTGAACATACTATCTTATCCCTAGCAACCAAGCTTTTGCATATTCCCCCATCTTGTTTTCACCATCAAAGGTTGGTGGCTTAATCTTCCTAATCTCTCCTTGCAAACTATTTTGTTCATGTCTTCTTCTTTGATGTTTGACTAGAGACAATTACATGTTGCTCTTTGATTCTTCTGATGCATAAGACTTCCTAGCTAAACGAGTTGGTGAGTAGTGATTCCTTTGAGTTCTGGTAGAAATTTTTGAGAGCTCAGATCTTTTATGACTATCCCTCCTTGCATAAAATCTACCTTTTTCTTCATGCCTTCAAGCTGATCCAATTTTTATGTGCCTCTGTAGTTGATTTAAACTCTGTAGCAACTGAGTGTTTAGTTGATTTTGCTTTTCTTTGAATTTGAGCAACCTCTCATTATCAACTCTGCACCTCCATCTTCAAATTCCTCGTGGTTTCTACCAACTCTACCTCTCTTTGTGCCCATTAGACTTTGTCTCCTTATTTCCTAGACTGATATTCAGGACTCTAACTTCTTCTTCATCATTGTAAGGTCCTTTTCCATCTTCCATGTCTCCTCCTCAATTGTGCTATTTAATTTTAATATTTACTTGTCCTTGATGTATCACTAATTTGACAAAGAGTGCATACAAGTAAAATTGTTAGATACACCTCATTTCTAGATATG
>SNQJ01S0037619.1:12733-53925 GCA_010110895.2 Picea sitchensis
TTTAGAATAATGATACAATTTGAACATATGTAAGTACATACCTCTGACAGTACCAGTAGGTAGTGGCACCATATGACAACATTGGTAAGAAATAATAAACCTCTAAAAATTCAAAGGTGCTTCAACTTGTAACTTATAGTTAGTTGTAGATTTGCTAGGCTAAATTGCACTAGGACAATAAAAATCAGTCCTAGCACTTGACAAAAACTTTCACTACAACTAGCATGGAGGAACTGGTTTGAAGGAACTAACACTGCAACTACAACTAATACTACAACAAATACTTCAATTGATACTAAAACTGCAATTGATATTGCAACTGGTACTGCAACTGCAACTACCACTGGTACTGCAACTACAACTGGTACTGCAACTGCAACTGGTACTACAACTGCAACTTAGGTTTTATGAGGAAACCCTAATTTCTCAAACTTCAAATTTCAAAATTCGAATCCAGGGACTAGATGTTCCCTCCTAGGGCGAGTTCATAGGTGTGGTTACTTTATCCAACATCCTCCTCAAACAAGGAAAACATCACACTTAGGTTTTATGTAGAAACCCTAATTTTGCAGCAGTTGCATTACTAAAATTGAATCTTGGAGAGGGTGCATTGAAGCTAGCCACTTCTTATAAACTGTGAGTTGGTCTCTTTCAGGCCTGCTCTGATACCATGTTGAAGTTTTACTTATACAACTAGTAGTTATGGTTCTTATTTATTATTATAATCATTTAGCACATAAGATGCATAAATAAGATCATTGAAAGAGAGGCAATCATAGAAACAATAGAGACACACAAATTATCCTAGGAAACCCTCATGGGGAAGAAAACCCTGTAAAACTTCTTCAATATAGATAAACCAGAAAAAAAGTAGAATACCCTCCCCTACTCCTTCACTAGGAAATATTAGTGCACTACTTAACCAAGAGATACCAAGACAAAGACCAAGAACCCTCCTTGACATCACACTTAGTTGCAGTAGCAGTTCCTCCAAGACTTGCGCACTTCTTCATAGCTGCAGAGCTAGTGTGGTGAGTGTGTAGAAATGAGACACCATCCTCACATATAAATACAAGTTGTGAGGTGGCGCTAGGGTTGTGACTCTTCACTTGGTGGAGCCGACTTCTCCTAGAAGTGGCTAAAACCACTTTACAATTACTAGGGGCTGACTTTACAAATACTGCTTGTTATCACATAAAGCTATCTAAGAGCCACAAGGATACCCAATCCTTTTCTTGCACGGCTATCGATCTCGATTTCAAAGCACTCCTTTCAAAGCGACCCACTTCGGGCTCGAAATGAAAGCAACATGCAAGATCAACTTTCAACGGCGGAGATCCAATCAGGCAGATCAATAGTTCGCTGACTCGGAACTCGGGAAGTGCAGAGGCAAGAGTTGTTAGGACTCGTGAAGTTCGAAGTCGCGAAAAGATCACAACTGTTGATCAAAGGAGGGATCTGGACCGTAGATTTGGTCCCGAGGAACTCGCAATTTCAGGAATCGAGAGAAAGGAGAAAGAAGTTGTTAAACTTCGCAAGCCTTGGAGTCTCGATTCACGAAGAGTTGATCAGAGATGTTGGATCGCGAGGATTGTGGATCATTGATCTGGAAAGCAGAACTCGGTAGTTCAGGTTTCAGGAGTAGGGAGACAAGGAAGCTTCCGAAAACGCGAAGTGCGAAGTTGCGAAGCGCTCAAGAGTGGGCCCATGGTCATAGCTCATTGTCATATGGAAAGCGGGTCCAAGAGGAAAGGTTGGCACCCATCGTGTGGAGCCGGCCGAGGAGGAGTTCCGAAGAAGAAATTGTGGTCGTCGAATGGAAGGTGGGAACGTGGCAGCAGATAAGCAAATTCGTGATTTTACGATTCAGAGAGTTAACAAGGGGCAGAGGGCCAACTCTCCGAAGTGCAAAATCCCAAAATACCACTTGGGATAAAGTGTCAGGTCAGAGCCCGAGGTCACATTGCAGTGAGGCCAAATTCAAAGGGCGCTCGTCCTCTGCTTCGCGTCCAAGGATATTAAAATGCCAAATTTGGCATTGTCTCCATGCGAAGTCTAATGTATCCCAGAGTTGGTGGACAGATAAATTTCAGTGGTGACACCGAAAATGGCAGGCCTTCCCCAGTAGCAGATCTCGTGTAGACCTGCGGCTCTGAATTCGTATGCTCATTCAACATCATATTTAATCATAGAAAGTGGCCATCCCCTAGTTACCTGGCTTGGTCCCGATCCCAATCCCAAGGAAATATAAGTTAATGGATGCAGGTCGGTAGTTAAAGCCCGGGCTCACTCCAAAAATAGAAGGAATGGAGGCCCTAGTGCAAAGGTCAAAGTTGTCAGCCCAAGGTTCCCCGAGGACGAATTTTCTTGCAAAACCCATACTGATTTGAGTTTGCATCATGCATAGTCTGACAGAGCGGGCGTCGACTGGGAACTTTGAATGCAACAATCCGATCACACTCTTGATGGTTGCAACAGTTCTACTTATATATAGGTAGTTTTTATATTTTGTAAGGGTCAAATGGTTGAGCTAGGCTCCCTGCTATTGTAATATTTTTATGAAGAACACTGGTTCTCTGGTTATGTATTTGTTTTTGAGACAACTTGACTAATCTAAGTCAACTTTATTACTCCATCTTATTTGCCTCTGATACTGAGAGAGTTCATGTTTGATTGATTCACATGGATTGTTGTAACTGTATTATGATAAATGTTTGATTAGAGTAATGTTATGATTTCTTTCAACTTCCTTGAAATTTGAATCCAAGATGACCTTGTGTTTAAGTTTTTCCTCCTTAGGCTGCTGGAAAATCTGATGTTCATAGCGGACCTCTACACCTTTCTTACTAAATCTTCCTCCTACTCACCCTTACTCCAACTTACTGACTGAAGTTGATTCAAGGCCTTAATGGTTGGTGCATGCTAGTCCAGATTTTTGAGTTAGAACGTTATTATCATTGAGTCCTCTCCATTTGATCACCTAAAAATCATTTACATTTACTGTATAAACTGATGGGTACTGGGCTTACCTTCAATGCAATCTGAAGGTGACTTCTAGTGCTAACATTTCTGGTGCCGTTGTCGGGGATGAATTGAATATTTTCCCTGGGATATAACGACAAAGAAGCTTTGATTCTGAAGGTGCATCAGATATCAGTACCATTGAAGATTGCAACTTGCACCTGGCGACTCCACTGTTTCGACTCCACTTTTTCAGTTGTGGATGCCTCTAGCACACCTGAAGCTGAACCAGAGAGGCTTTCTCGAGAATGTTTTTAGCAGCTACTTTCTCAGCTTGAGAAGTTCCCTGGGAGAACGAAAATGATCATATTTGGCCTTTGATGGTGAACAAAGACCAAACACATTCAAAGCTGCATATCATTCACCCGACGACTCCATGTTCAAAGAATCGATCAGTGACTCCACTGGTTTGAAATGGAAAGGATTTTAGCTCAGAGGTATGCCTTTTATGATTTTTCAAAAATAGTTGGTTTCCCTAATCCACTACCTGATTGGATTGATCGGGAAAGAAGTCTTCCTAAATTTCGAGGAAAATAGTGGGAAGTACCAGCTGAACATTTGTTGGAATTTCATGAATTTATTCATCGATTTCATATCATGCATGAAGATGTTCAGATTCAGCTTTTCAAGTGTTCATTAAAAGGGATTTCCCATGATTGGTGTCAATATCTTCCCACTGCAAGCATCAGCTCTTTGACAGATTTTCATGCATCTTTCGATTCGTTTTGTAAGGATTATTTTTCAGCTTAGTATCTTTATGAAAACTGTTGTGATGAGTTTTCTTTGCTTTATAGAGATTATGCTTGTCACAAAGATCAGTTTTGTGATGAAGCTGTTGTTGTGGAAGAAATCATTTTCCATGAAGATCATGAGGTGTTGAATGATATCCATTGTGATAGAAATAACGTAGAAATGTCTGGCACCATATCAGACATGTYTGTTGTTTTAAGCGTTCATAAATATCAGCATGTCTCTTCTGAATATTCCAATGTCGAAGAGCAAGTGTATTCTGCATTGGATGTTTCTCTTGACTACGAAGCTGAGATAGACGAAAAGCTAGTATCAAAAGTTAGGGAAGATTCCTCTACGTTTTTCCCTAGTTTTTCAGAGTCGAAGGCAAAGTTTGTTTGTTTCTCTTATAAAGGAAATGCAAGGGATATTCCTGTCCTGGAAACTGATGTTTTTGGCAATCCTGCTTATGATAAAGAAATTGTTTCAAATACTGACCAAGAACAACCCAGTTTTGATGAATATCCCAGTGAAGATGATGAAGATCAGAGCTTTTCCATGGTTCCTATTTATGATGGTTATGAATATGATCCTTGGGGGAGCCATGAAGGAGAAATGGAAGAGATAAATGGGTAGTTTATCTCCTGTCCAGAGCCCGCAAATGAGCAGATATCACCTCAGACTAGCCAACCTACATCAGTCCTCCACCCACATGTACATTATGAGAGCATCGAACGACGGTGAGCAACAATGAAGTACAGGAGGTAATTTCTTACCATTTGAGCTTCTCTGATTATAAATTTTGTGACCCGGTGGGGTTATATATGGAACTGTGTTTTCCAAAATCCTTGGAGCCTGCAAAATTATTCATCTTGTCATCATTTGGGGGTATTTTCAGCGTTCCCAGACATGTTCCCTTTATACTGTCATACGTCCTTTTCCTTTTGTGGATCATTTGTAGTAAATAGAAGAATTGTATTACCAGGCAGTCTGGGTGGCTATTGTGGAAGTTTGCTTTCACCTAGCACTTTGTAAAAATCAGGTTTGTACATAAATAAGCTCCTTCTCAAGCATATGTGTTTGCTTTGTTTTTGTAAGTAGAGTAGTGTACATATTTCCCTGTTTTCTTCGGCGAAAGTTTTGAGCTAGACTCCATATCCCAACAGCTAAGGCACTGGAACTGCGCATTCTTGGCAGCTCGCAGGGAGCATGCCATCCCCTATGGAGCCAAATGTTATCACATAAAGTTGTCTAAGAGCCGCAGGAAGACCCAAATGTTTTCTTGCGCGGGTATCAGTCTCGATTTCAAAGAACACCTTTCATAGCAACCCACTTTGGGCTCGAAATGCAAACAACAAGCGATATCAACTTTCAACGGCGGAGATCCAATTAGACAGATCAACAGTTCGCTGACTCGGAACTCAGGAAGTGCAGAGGAAAGAGTTGTTAGGACTCGTGAAGTCTGAAGTCATGAAAAGATCACAACCTTTGATCAAAGGAGGGATCTGGTCCATAGATTTGGTCTCGAGGAACTCCCGAGTTCAGAAATAAGGACAAAGGAGAAAGTAGTTGTTAAACTTCGCGAGCCACGAAGTCCCGATTCGCTAAGAGTTGATCAGAGTCGTTGGATCGTGGGAATTGTGGACCATTGATCTGGCAAGAAGAACTTGCTAGTTCAGGTTTCGGGAGTAGGGAGACAAGGAAGCTTCCGACAACGCGAAGCATGAAGTCGTGAAGTGCTCGAGAGTGGGCCCATGGTCATAGCCCGTGGTCATATGGATAGTGGTTCCAGGAGGAAAGGTTGGCGCCCATCTTGTGGAGTCGGCCGAGGAGGCATTCCGAAGTATAAATCGTGGCTGTCGAAAGAAAGGTGGAAACGTGGCAATAGATAAGCAAATTGGCGATTTCGCAATTTGGAGATTTAACAAGGGGAAGAGCGCCAACTCTCCGAAGTGAAAAATCCTGAAATACCACTTGGGATAAAGCGTCGGGTCACATCCCAAGGTCACATTGGAGTGAGGCCAAATTCACAGGGCACTCATCCTCTGCTCCACTTCCAAGGCTCTTAAAACGCCAAATTTGGCGTTGTCTCCATGCGAAGTCTAATGTATCCCAGAATTGGTGGACGGATAAATTTCAGCGGCGACACCGAAAATGGCAGGCCTTCCCCAGTCGCAGATATCGTGCAGACCCGCGGATCTGAATTCGTATGCTCATTCAACATCATATTTAATCATAGCAAGTGGCCATCCCCTGGTTACCTGGCCTGGTCCCAATCCCGAGGAAATATTGGTTAATGGACGCAGGCCGGTAGTTGAAGCCTGGGATCACTCCATAAATAGAAGGCATGGAGGCCCCGATGCAAAGGTCAAAGCTATCAGCCCAAGGTTCCCCGAGGATGGATTTTCTTGCAAAACCCATACTAATTTGAGTTTGCGTCACGCACAGTGTGACAAAGTGGGCGTCGACTGGGAACTTTGAATGAAGCAATTTGATCACACTCGTGATGGTTGCAATAGTTCTACTTATATATAGGCAGTTTTTATATTTTGTAAGGGTCGAATGGTTGAGCTAGGCTCCCTTCTATTGTAATATTTTTATGAAGAACACTGGTTCTCTGGTTATGTATTTGTTTTTGAGACAACTTGATTAATCTAAGTCATCTTTCTTACTCCATCTTATTTTCCTCTGATACTGAGAGAGTTCATGTTTGATTGATTCACATGGATTGTTGTAACTGTATTATGATAAATGTTTGATTATAGTACGGTTATGATTTCTTTCAGCTTCCTTGAAATTTGAATCCAAGATGACCTTGTGTTTAAGTTTTTCCTCCTTAAGCTGCTGGAAAATATGATGTTCATAGAAGACCTCTACACCTTTCTCACTAAATCTTCCTCCTACTCACCCTTACTCCAACTTACTGACTGAAGTTGATTCAAGGCCTCAATGGCTGGTGCATGCTAGTCCAGATTTATGAGTTAGAACGTTATTATCATTGAGTCCTCTCCATTTGATCACCTAAAACTCATTTACATCTACTATATAAACTGATGGGTACTGGGCTTACCTTCAATGCAATCTGAAGGTGACTTCTAGTGCTAACACCACCATACAAATACATGTTGACCAATCCACAAAAGGGGATTTGATCTTATACAAGACCTAACTTGATCAATCCACAAAAGGGGATTTGATCTATACAATAATGACTCAAATATAAGTATAATATTCTTCGAAGTTACAATATTTCAACACTCATGAGTTTGAAATGTAGTCTTAGGAATGTATGCCTCTTTCATATGTATCTGGTGGTAGCCAGAATGAATACCAAGTTTAGTAAAGAACTGGGCATCACTTACTTCATCAAGGATATCATCAATGACAGGAATGGGAAATTATCCTTGATGGTGAGTTTGTTGAGGGCGTGAAATTCAGGACACATGTGCCAAGAGCCTTCTTTCTTAAGTACCATGACCACATGAGAAGAATAGAGGCTAGTAGTAGCATGGATAACGCCCGCAATGAGCAATTCTTGAACAATTTTCTCAATTTAATTTTTTTGGGAAAAGGGATGACGATAAGGATGAACATTGGGAGGAAGTTTGTCGGGGACAAGGGGAATGGAATGATCATGAACACCACAGGAAGGAGGAATTCCCTGGGGAGTGGAAAAAATAGCTTGATGTTGGGAGAGGATGGATTGGATGCGAGGAGGCACTAAGGGTGTATCAATGGCGTGAATGGAATGGAGTTGTGCAATAATGTTGGAATGGCCGTTTTTTAGGAGCTTTTCCATGCGATGGGAACTAATGATCTCAGGGGATCCAGTTGTGATTCCTTGGAACTTATACTGTTGGACCTCCTGGTTTAATTGCATGGTTAATTCCTTAAAATCCATGAGAATGGGGCCTATAGTACTTAACCATTCAACACCCAACACAATGTCACAACCAACCATGTCGATACAAAAATATGAGATTTCATGTGGTACTGACCAATTTGGAGACACACATTTTCACAACGCCCCTCACATTTCATGGACCTGCCATTGGAAATCATGATTTGAAATTTTTTGATTGCTCAGATATACCAATTAGTTTCTTGGGCAATGTGACAATGAATAAAATTATGGGTGTTTCCACTGTCAACAAGGATGATGACCTTTCGATGCTTAATGTAACCAATTAGCTTGAGGCTTTGGGGAGCAAAGAATCTAGTGAGAGCATTCAGGGAAATGACCAGTTCAAATTCTGGGGGATCTGAGGGTGGAGTCATGTCAACGGTTTCAGGTGACTCGACCACAGGGGGAGCCTCGACCTCTTCTTCGGAAACATCCTCATAGATGCCTATAAAAATATTTTGTTCCTTACACTTGTTCCCATGAAAATATTTGTCATCAAAATTGTAACAAAGGCCCTTGAGTTGGCGTTCATCCATTTCCACCTGGGTCAATTTCTGGATCTTTAGTGGAGTGGAAGGGGGAGCGAGAGTGATTGGTTTAGGGAGAGGAATAAAGGAGGGTTTTTTGATTTGAGAAGAGACAATCTATTGTTCTTCCTTAGCTATTTTAGTAGCTTCCACCCAACTCTGGGGGCGATCCATGAGGACATGGGCACATATCTCATCCTTGAGGCCACTGATAAAGCATTATCGGAAAAAAAGCATCAGACATTCCCTCTGTGTGGAAAGAAAATCCCTCAAAAGTAGCTATAAAGTCTTCCACTGTGACAGATTGTTTCAACTTTTTCAAATGGCCTAAATGGTGGGTTTCAATGTAAAAGTGTTCATAAAGCTCTACAACAAATTGTGTCCAAGCCACATACCCTTGGTGGGAATTTTTTCTCCATTGCCAACGTTCTTGATCTAGATGGAGAATACCATACCGAAGTTTGGCCAACTCATCCATAATTTTGTACATAGATAAATAGTGTTCCATTTGAGTTACCCAGACAGTGGGATCTGAGCCATCAAATTTGTTCACATCCACTCATGGTAGACGTAGGTCACGTTGAAAGTGATGGGGCTCAAAAGTCTGGGAATTGGAGGAAGTTTCACCTTCAGGGTGCAAAGGTGGGTCAGAGGAGGTAAGGTCTCCAGTAATATTCATCTTGGCACAGATCTGGTCAGCAAATGATTCAAGTTGGGTAGAGAGGTCCTAGTTTTTTTTGTACTCCTGTAGAGTTATACTCCGATCTGAAGAATATTGCAGTGTTGAAAGGCCCAAAATCTTAAGAGGAAAAAATGTGTAGTAATTTCACAACGAGAATGTAGGAGGTAAAGTTGCATGACAATAGATCTTGTCTGTTATGTTTGTGTTTTCGTCCCAAGGGTTAGGGTATTTAGGGTTTCTACAGACAAGGGTTTTCCATGTGTTATAGCTCTCTGATATACATGCGGGGTCCAACAATACTACTTGGCCCAATATTGCAAGGCACCAACTAAGGAGGCTAGACCGTGCCCTTAATCGTACTACCCGACTACCCAGGTACTAGAGAGTATATTCCCTAGTGTTGTTCTTGGTGGCACTATAGCAGTTAGGCAACTGATTGGTTTATCTATGGAGAGCTTTAGGATATCTAGGTTAATCTGTATACAGGTGTTATTTGATGCACTACCACTCAAAGGGGCACCAATAGGGGTTACAAGAGTGGCCAACAATGTGCACTTAAGTACCACTTGTAGTTCCCGCATGTATGTTTTCCTGACCATGGATTTATGCATTGAACGACATATCTATGTAGCTTTAAGACATCAAAATACGTCTCTACCCTGAAGAAAAAAAAAAATAACCCACAATTTTCTGCCAAGGAAAGTGCTCTGATACCACTTGTAAGGTACTAGATCTATTATAATATCTGAAAATAGAAATATTATAGAGAATAAAAACAGAACAACACAATAGATGAAATCACAACACGAAAATAATACCTTTATTGATAGGAAACAATTTTCACTTGCCTCTTCGAGGGGGAAACCTCCAGCAGAGAAGCGCTCTATTACAATAATTCTCAAGACAAAAAATTATCATTTCCTCGACTCCTATGTATACTAAATCTATATACTAATAGAACAATATAGAGGAAGATCTTATAGAAGCGAAAACTGCTATTAGGTCTTCTTACATTTGACTTATTCTTCCTTATTACTAGGCCTTATTCATATTGGACTTTATTACATGGAAAATATATTATTCTACCTACATGAGGGGTTAGGGAGGTTAGGTCCCTAACACACTATCTTGATGATAGATGGTATCAAATCATTTTGGTGCTCTTCACCACTCTTGCAGTCAGAATAGTTGTGGTGGGACACACTTGTTGAGAAGGTTGTTTGTTGTGAAGTCGGTTTGGTGGGAACGTTCACATACTTGGTGAACCATTATGTGGAGTGAACTGGTTCATCGTAGAATTTGCATTAGACTTACGACAAAGGTTTGGTTAACGGTGTGGTGGATAGGTTGGTCTAGGAACACACCTTGTATAGACCAAGATCATAGTTTGTGGTTAGATGAAGCACTTGGATAGGGTGGGTGATCGCATAATTCATCTCAAAACTTGTCATGGATTTGATCACTGAGACAGACTCGATTGGTTTGATGTGTGATGGAAGCCAGTGCCAAACCCGTTGTGCACACCTTGAGAGACCAGGTTCAGAGTTCATTGGGATAAACGAGTACTTGGGAAAGGAAAATGAACGTGGGATTTGTTGCACGACTTCTCGTAGATCTAACCGTAGAAGTTATCATAGAAGTGAAAAGAAGAAGGTTTTTGCAGAAGTGATCGCCAGGAGAGAAATACCGGGTTACAACAAGGTGAAGCACTTGGATGTGTTCGACGACCTGGGGTAACCTAGAGTAACTCTGCAATAGGTGGTCATTTGGGCATGTTTCCAACGGGATGTCTTCGTGTCATGCATCGTTGAGAACAACAATTGAGTTGAGATAGGTTGTTGGAAGAGTGGGTTGACCATGGCCTTCGAACGAGGTAACTCTTCACAGAGTTACAACAGTTAGTTAGTAGAAATATGACTTGATGGTCGGGAAGTGGATGCATGGTGCCTTGAAGCGAAAGCAGTCAAGGTGCGGAGATGGCAAGGTATTGGAGATGAGTTAGGTCGATTGCATGCGAAGTTTAAGACTTAGACGAATTTTTGAAGTGGACTACTGGACTCAGCCTTGTATTGCAGTGAAGGTCTTGCATATTTGTGGAGCTATGGACGATAATTGAGGAAATTTCATGTGGATATTTGGTTGCTTGGGTGAGCAAAGGTCCAAGAAAACAGACTTAGAACATGGTTGCAACAAAGGATGTTGTTGGAAAGGTATGATTGGTTTCGATTTCTTGCATTACCTAAGTGTTACAGTGAGTTCTTTGAAGGGAAATCGAATGACTTGGTGGTTGAAGTGCAATCCATTTATGCGGTGAAAACCGACAGACTTGAGGGTGACTCAAATGGTGCAGATTTGAAGAAGTCTTGTAGCAATTTGGGACACCTTGATTGGGATAATGCATAAAGAACACGGGAAACCTACTTGGATGAGTCTTGTGGTGAACTTAGGCAGATTGGATCTAGTTCTGGAGGTGGCTTGAGAAAGTTTCCTAACTCTTTGATTAGGCACAATGAATAGGTCGTTGCAGTGAAGTGGGCAGTGAATTCTATTCATGTCAAGTTGAGAGGATAGGTGAGGTACCTCGATGTTTGGTGCCTTAGCCACATTTTTTGGGTCATGCAATGAATTGACAGTCACAACAACGATGCTAGAGTTTGGATGCTTGTAGCGGGTGCAAGGCAATTTCGTTCTAGGAGACTGATGGAGTTAGTAGAGAAGTCAACCAAGAATTGTTGGCAGTCAACCTGAATGGGTAGAACATAGACCAAGTGACTTGGGTGGTGTTCACTCGCCTTTGGTATGGGACATTGGATGAGGCAAAGCGCACCTTGGTGACTTGCAGATGTTTGTGTGATGACTCAGAGATCTAGGGAGGGTCGCTGGTTAGAGTTGGAAAAAGTATTGGTGTGAACTTGCCTAAGGCATGGAAGTTCTTTGAGGTGACTCGTTCTACTTAGAGTCCTTTGGATAGTTTGTTTGGGATGTTTGAGGAGCGAGGGCGTGTGGGACACACTCATCCTATATATTGAGTTTCAGAGATGTGACTTGACAAAATGAGGCAAGCTAAGGACTTTCCTTAGTTTGGAGGATTGTGCAGATAGGTAGATTGGATCATGAGGAGAGTACTTGGACATGGACGTTTTTCTTTCTTTGAGGAAGCATGGTTGAGGGTGAATCCTAACCATTCCAAGGAATAGAGAAGTAGATGAAACAACATGATTGGGTGATGAAGTAGTAGGGAAAAGGGAGTCTGGACGTGCAATTATTGGTGCAAAGATTGGATAACTATGCCATGAGGTGGATAATGGAGTCAATTTTCCATAGAAGAATTTGTTTTGAGGCGACTTCATAGTGCAACAAGGTGAGGGGTGAGGGGAAACCTTGCCTTGGTCTGAGGTTTATGTGGATGGACTGTTGCAAAGGGGAGTGACATGTTTGTACATGAGGATGTGCAGCCTCAAAGAGTGTGATGTTTGGACTGGCCATTCAACTAGTTCACGACTTGGGTGAGAACAAGAACATGAAAAGGGGGTCAAGAGTACATACACGCCAGTAAGTTTGAAGTGCATCACTTAGACATTATGGAGGATCTCCTTGAAGAAGATCGAACAATGGTAGCAACGATGAGGCAAGGATGGAAACTTTCCTTAGTATTTGGAGTGGACAGAGTGACAAAGATGCGACATAAAAGACTAAGTTTGGGAATGAGGAAGTGCATTATCATGAATTAGGTGTGATGGTTGGACTAGCTACCCAATTAGTCCAAGGCATAGGGGAATTCAGTGTGCAGAGACATGGAAATGTTGGTTGAAGTATGGGTGCAACAACAAGTTCACAGGAGCTCAACACTTAGGTGAAATTTTGAAGTGAAATGGACAACAATCAATTGTAGCAGACAGTGACAACAACAACAACACCAAACAACAACAAGGCTGCAACATCACAACGAGATAGTGTAGTAGAGTTGGGTGACTTTCATTCTTGGAGTTAGGTGAAGTGATCACATTTACTCATACAACAGATCATGTGAAGTTGGGAGTAGTACAATATGGTTGATCTATGGAAAAATTGAAGTTTCTACTTCGTAAGAAAACTTGAGTTTTATACTATGGAAGAATTTGGGGTTTTCGGTTGGCACAAAACTTTAGGTTTCCAACAGAGTTAGTTGCAACGGAGGCATGAGTTTGGGAAGAGACTTGGAGATCGAATATTTTTTGGATGTTGTCAGGGATGACAACAACTTGAGGTGGGTGAGGATGTAAGGTTTTCGACTAGATGGGCGTGAATACCCTGGCCCAAGTCTTCAAGAAGATGGAACTTGGGGTTGCTCTGGAACCCAAGTTGGGAAAGTTGACGCCTTTGGCATGCAAATGCGCCAAGGGGCTTTCCCAAGTATGAAGCGACCAAGAGATTGGGGTGCTTTGTAAAGATGGGTGCAACAAGGTTGGGCACGTCGATTCCAAGGGGCACGATAGTTGATGAGCGCATAGGTCTTTTTGGGCGATCGGGTCTGCGAAGGGGCACGACGATTTAATTGGGCAACCAGGTCCTTGAAGGGGTGCGGAAATCCGTTTAGGCGACCAGGTTCACAAATGGGTGCGACGATTCATTTAGAAAAATGGGTTCACAAAGGGGTGCAATGATTCGTTTGGACACATGGGTTTTCTAAGGGGCAAAACACCCCCAAAGGATGCAACAATTCGCGATGGTGATTTTTAGAGTCCCTATAAGAGAACAAGGGCACACAACCAAGGAAGGAAGATTTGAAGACAAGGAAAGCAAGAGGAGCTCTGTGGTTCTGAGGTAGAAGAAGAGGGGTGAGCTCCCTCAAGGAGCGAAGTCGCTCCACTTGGGAGGACTTGTGTTGCCTTGAGGTGGATTTGTTGGATAGAGTTGGATGAACTCCTTTTGGATCGATTTTGGGGAAGCCTAGAAACACAGGTCTATTGGAGGTATGCGTGAGGCAGAACTAAAGTCTGTGAAAATGAAGAGACATCAATTCTACAGTTGAGGGCATGTCTAAAGTGCACCAAAGGAGGTTGTGGAGAGTGTTGCGACATAGAGTCTTGGTGACGAATCTGTGTATGAGTGTCTTGGTGAGGTGAGGCAAGTCGTGTGACTCTACTAAGTTATAAATTGAGTTGGTAGTGCTCATATTGTAACTGTTTTGCAATAACAAAGACTTAGTCGAGTGTTAGGCATGATTCATGTCGCCCACACTATATATTTGTTTCTTTTGTTTGTTATGTTGTTGTTCTCTTGGCTTCTCATGTTCATGGATGTATGATTAAATATGACTAAGTGTTAGATTGCTAACAACTTTCTAAGTATACAAGAGTTTCACTAGAGTAGGAGTGTGACTCACCGGTAGCCTAGAACGGAGTATGGATATGCTCTAGGTGAAGAGGTGTAGTCCGAATGAAGTATCCTTGGTGTTTCCAAGTAGCCAAGTGAGAAACGTTGTGATGTCGCAAGCCCTCAAGAGGTGTATGATTGTAAGGCACACTGTGGGGACGTGACAGGGGAGATTTAATTGGTATATCTTGTGAAAGGGTGAGGAGTTTTTCCATCAAAGCACATTATTCTCTTTTTGAAAATATATCAAGAATTTGCCCCTCTAGATCTCTAACTCTATTCAAAAGTCAACTACAATTTACAAATCATGAGGTCCCTTTGCCCCTCTAGATCCCTAACTCTATTCAAAATCCAATTACACTTTACAAATCATGAGGTCCCTAACACATTGAATTGAATGTTTTCATTATAAAAGACACACCGTTTTCTACTTTTCACCTTTTATTACAGTTTTGGCATATATAGTATTTATCTACATTTTAAAAGTTAATTTATTACTTTTGGGTTTTTGGTTGATTGATTTTATTTTCTTTCAAGTTCTAAGTTCTAAGTTCTAAGGGAATTGGTATTTGGAAAAGATTATTTGGATAAGACTTATCATCAAATTCAACTACTTGGCACTATAAACCCTATGCTAGGTGCACCAACCTGCAAGCCACACCTAACATAAAACTCATGTTTCAATTTAGGGTTGAGATGTGCCAAAAGGGGGCACATACCCTTTCAGTCAAGACATAATGGGCCAATGTCTCATTGGGGTTTTGAACCCTTTGAAATTTATTGTCTTTGATTTTATAGGAAGTTGTGCACTCTCTCCTTTGTTTTAAAAACCTTAGGTACTTGTGTAAGGGAAAAATATGAAGTCATGAATCTAAATTAGAAAAATATTTTCCATGCGACGTTGATAGGGTTTAGGGAATAATGAACTTTTAATGTTATACTAAACAGAGAAAAAACTCAAGAATCATAAGTCATGGCTAATGATGGCTTGTCACATTGGTGAAAACAAAGCATTGTGAAAGCCCCACCAAATTCAAGTCTCACTTAATATATTTTTGTCTGTGTGTTCGTGCTTGTGCATGAATTTGTTGTTCATCAATACTTGCTACAATGATTAGGCCTAGGTACAAGTCCAAGGAAAATTTGGTGAAATAAATAGCCCTAATCACAACAACTTATCAAATTGTCCGCTATCACAAATCTGCATGACACAATAAATTAATATTCTTATTGCAAAAAGAAGAAACTAGTGATAACTATATTTAATCTCCATTCGTTTGGTCAACATAATCTCATCAATCAATATGGAATTATCAAAAGTGTAAAGGTTTGTTGAATTCTACAATCAACACATCCATGTCTTTGATACAATATGCAATTCAGTGTTTTCTTACAAGAATAAGCATGACACAAAAAAAAAGCTTATTATAAAAAAGTGTTGAATCTAGATTGTTGATGTTGATGAGTTTAGAGAAAGCTCACTTAATATAAAATACTTCATCAATACTTGTGACAATGATTAGGCCTAGGTACAAATCCAAGTAAAATTTGGTGAAATAAATACCCCTAATCACAACAACTTATCAAATTGTTCGCTATCACAAATCTGCATGACATAGTAAATTAATATTCCTATTACAAAAAGAAGAAACTAGTGATAACTATATTTAATCTCCATTCATTTGGTCAACATAATCTCATCAATCAATATGGAATTATCAAAAGTGGAAAGGTTTGTTGAATTCTACAATCAACACATCCATGTCTTTGATACAATATGGAATTCAATGTTTTCTTACAAGAATAAGCATGACACATAAAAAAAGCTTATTATAAAAAAGTGTTGAATCTAGATTGTTGATGTTGATGAGTTTAGAGAAAGCTCACTTAATATCAAATACTTCATCAATACTTGTGACAATGATTAGGCCTAGGTACAAGTCCAAGGAAAATTTGGTGAAATAAATACCCCTAATCACAACAACTTATCAAATTGATCGCTATCACAAGTCCACATGAGATAGTAAATTAATATTCTTATTACAAAAAGAAGAAACTAGTGATAACTATATTTAATCTCCATTCATTTGGTCAACAAAATCTCATCAATCAATATGGAATTATCAAAAGTGGAAAGGTTTGTTGAATTCTACAATCAACACATCCATGTCTTGGATACAATATGCAATTCAATGTTTTCTTACAAGAATAAGCATGACACATAAAAAAATTATTATAAAAAAGTGTTGAATCTAGATTGTTGATGTTGATGAGTTTAGAGAAAGCAATCATCGAAGGTTGATTATCTATAAAATCTTTTTTCACAAATCTTGCAGGATCATATGTTGTTTATATTCTAGATACCCATAAAAGGAAGGACAATTGTAATACTATGCATACTTACATTCTTACAATAGTATCTACAAGGATAAAACCTAACACATTCTGACATACCTCATAAATGGATTCCTTTGCAACGATTTTTTTGTCTTATATCCCTTCTCAAAACTGGGAAGTTAAAAATGATAGAGACTTGCACTCATGCTAGATGCGTTTAGGTCTTGGGCCATTAATCTATTTCCTTGGGTCTAAGGAAGACGAGCTCTTATGCAAACAAAAGCAGATTTAGGTCTTACTTATGACCAAAAGACAATTTTAGCCTAGATAGTATCCATAAGAAATCTAGTGTCCCTTGTGGTCATCGTTGATGCTTCCTCTAGTGGGTCATGTGCTTTCTAGTAGCATCTAACCTTAGCCCCATACATGAGCCCATATACTACCCCCGATTGCAATTTACCTCTTGTGTGCATCATTGGGCAATGGACTTGCCACATGGACCAGTGAACATGCATTGTTGGATCTTATCAGGGAAGCTTCAAGACTCCCACTTTTAACAAAATATCCCTACCCAATCAAGTTCATGAGCCATTGAATGAATGCAGATCCATGGACATGAAAACCAAGAAAATGCACTTGTTATAAGTGTGCATTTGGATGGTTTTGTCATTTTTTATTCTTTATCAAAGATTACACTTCTACAATCTTTTCTTTTTTCTTCTCCATGTTTCCATTTTCTACTGTGTTTATGGTGAGTTTTGAAAAGATTTACATTTTTAATATTATTATTGAGCATGGTGTTTTTCACCCAATTCCATTAATTTATTAACATAACATAAATATATTTGAGTGCACTGCAATTTTTATTTTTAATAGAGGATAGTGGTTTTGTATTCCACTATGAAATGAACTTATGCATACACAATGACTAATGGAGATGGAAAAAACACAGGATTTTATTTAGGGATGGAGTTGGAGCTTAAATCTTACTGATCTACTCCAAAATTTAAGATTGCTTACAAGATTGCAATGATATGCTTCATAACTCTCTTTTCTTTTTTTTAAGTTTTTTTTTCCCTTTTGCCTTAAATTTCCTTTTTCTTTTGTAGAATTTTCCATAGGCTTGAACACATCTGTCTATTGTGATTAGATGGGATTTTCTCGATATAAAACATTGAAGATTTAATAGAGATCTTCAATTTCATGCTTCTTTCGTATTTGGAGGATTCATGAATGTGTCAAATGTATAAGTCAATTGTGGAAAGCTAGATTGATTAATGTTTACAATTCCTTACAAAAAGTATGTTTTATATGATGTGACAATTCAATCAAATGACACTCACCTAGTGTCATTGAGTATACACATTCTTAGCATAAATCTATTTCAAAGCTAAGGACAAAGGACAAATAGTATGAAAGCTAGCTATCCTCCAACTAAAGGAAAAAATCCAAAATATTTTTTAAGCTTTTTAACAATATTATGAAAAGTATAAAATAAAATAAATGCACGAATAAGTTTACAACTAAACCTTACCAATACTGCTTTTTAATTAATTTATCATTTATTTATTACAATCTGATTTAGTTATAAGGAATCTGATTCTGTCCACATTTTCTTTGGTTTGGACTCTCCAATCCCAATCCTTCCAAATAAATTAATGTAACCCTTACATGTGTTTGATGATTTGCCACCTACCCATGTCCCACTTTGGTCATCAATTAAATATTGATTCTATGCCAACCAAATCAAATTCCGCATGTAATATAATTATCCAAACATATTCCCAAAGGATCAGATATTTTTGGATTGTAGAGCACTGTGTGATGTAACGTGCCATTGGAACTCTAATATTTTATTGAAAACTCGGAGTTTAAGTTAAATTGTGGGCCCATCTAATAAGTAAATGCCTTTTCAAAGGTTCACGAGTTTTTGGAACAAACCACAATATTCTCTATTTCTAAAAATATCAAAGGTTTTGCCCTTCGAAATCCCCACATTATTCTCTATCTCTAAAAATATCAAAGATTTTGCCCTTTGAAATCCCAATCCCTAACTCTATGCGGGAGCCAATCACAAATCATAAGTATCACATTGAATGTTTTTATTATAGAAAAGGATGTTTCTTGTTTTATTTTTTATTACTATTTTAAAAATAAATTTTATAATAAATGGATTTTTTTAATTTAAAAAGAATTTAGTACAAATTTGAAATGATTCCAAATTTGTGAATATGAAATAATATTTTTTCAATTTTTTTATTTAACTAATTTACAATATAAAAAAGTTAATAAAAATATTTGTGAAAAATATTTTTTCAAATTTTTTATTTAACTAATTTACAATATAAAAAAATTAATGAATTTTTTTCATTGATGGAAATTCTTCTTTAATGTGACTTAAATAATTAAAGAAAATTTATTACAAGTTTAGATAGTGTGGAAGTTATTATTTTTTCTTTTTAATAAAATTTGAACACTTATATAAAGGATCAATATGATGTTAGCATTTAATTTAGAAAAACATTTTCTAGAAGTTGTTGGTGGGTGTTGTAAGAAGTGCACCTCCATGTCATAATAAATAGAGAACAAATTTAAGAACCTTAAGTTGCAGGTGACTTGTCATGTTAGTGAAAGCAAGGCATTGTTAAACCCCACCAACATTCAATTCTCACTTAGGACACTCTCATGTTTGTACTTGTGCTTGTGTGTTGTTCATTATTGCTTGCAAGTTGCAACGATGGTAGGGCAAGATGCTAGTCCTATGCAAATTTGGTGGAATGAATACCCCCAATAGAAACAACTTAGCAAAATGATTGCTTTCACATGTCCACATAACTTTGCTCTTGTAATTAGCAAAATGATTGCTTTCACATGTCCACATAACTTTGCTCTTGTAAACCAAAAACAACCATAGAAATAAAAACACCAAAGCTGTGACAAAGCATCACAACAACGAGTTGTCAATTAGGGCAAAGTAACACAACTACACCACTACCCATATACAAACAACACTAATGAACACCAACCACGAGCTCCATGAAAACCAAAACACGTCACACATCAAAAAACACACAAGCCTATAAGAAAAGAATGTTACTATCAAGAAGTTATGAAATTTGACAAGGGAAAATGCCTCTAGTTCAAATTTATGAGGCCAACCCATCACAAAAAGTGCAAAACATAAAATGTCCCAATACATCGAAAGCTCTTAAACCAAAAAATAGCAAACAAACAACAAAAAATCAAGTGATGTTCTAGAGACATCACAACTATACTCTCCTTAGTTCAACCGACTCCTTGGTTTGTGTTGTTATCGACAAGCATTTTGTATTCTATGAATAAAACCATAAAAAGATTTTAGGGGAATGCTCCTAATACAAAGGGCCGTGTTCACCTCTCCTCTTTTTCTTTTTTGTATTGTTTTTAGAATACTTTTCAAATACAAAAACTATGAATCTTTGTAAGATCATTCAAATGGGGTAGTTTAAACGTTCTACATTTTTATCCTTTCTCGCATACTTTTTTCTGACGAGTTTTATCCAAAATTAAACCAGAAATTCAGAAGGATGGTGTAAAAATGATTTCACTTATAATTGATTTTCCAAATTCCAATGATAGGAATAGACTAAAGTAAAAAAACATAGAATATTTAAACTACACCCATTCACATCATTTAACTATATCAATAAGGATATTTGTAATAATTCATTTAATTTTGATAACATTAAAAATCAGCACATTATCATCACCCATTCAAATCACTTAACTATATTAATAAATATATTTTTAATAATCCATTTAATTATGACAATATTAAAAACTAATACATTAGTTTTGACGGTGAATGGTAAATGCAATTGGGATCATCATCTCTCAACCATATAGAGATTTATTTATGTCAAATAGACATCTCTCATCCATTAACTCTAGAGATATCTTTAATCTTCTAATCAACAATGGAACAATTAAATTATTAGACAAATGAGATTAAAAGAAGACACAACTATTAAATGTGTCCCATCCAATATTGCATCCTCTATCCTATTTCCAAAATAAATATATATACCATTATAGTTAATTTAATAATTATAAGCAATATTACTAAATATGTATATCAACATAGTTAATTTAATAATTATCATCAATATTATTAAATATTTGATTAATTTTATATTTAATATTGAACTAACTCTATATTAATAAATATTTTGTCTGGAATATTTGATTAATTTTATATTTAATATTGAATTAATTTATATTTATAAATATTATAAATATTTTGTTTTAATTTCTTAAATTAATAGTAAATATACAATACACAAATGGAATAAAACATCCCTTGCATTTCCCATATTTAATTATTTTTTATTGAATGTTCAAGGTTACCTTTTTATTTTAATTGCAATGTAACTGTGTCTTCTCACTTCCCACGTCAGACATGCAGAACCCTGACACCGCATAGTTATTTAATAATAAATAATATTTATATAAACACATAAATTATTCATGTGTGCAGGTTCGAAGATATGTCGTGTGCATCAGTGGCCAGTTGACTCACCACGTGGACCGTTGGATCTAATTGGAGAAGTTTCTAGACTCCCACATCTAACAAAATATATCCGCTCAGTCAAAGCCGTCGGATGATTGCAGATCCACGGACACGAAAAACGAGAATCCTAGCGAAATGCACGTGTTTTATGTGTGGCTCATAAAGATATAATGCTTGGTGGCAATGGAAAAAAGGGAAATCGGACTGTTCTTAATTTATTATTGCTTTTGTAGAATTTGTGTTCAGTTTGAATTTCCCGGTCTGCTGTGGTTTTTGCTTCCTGATTTAATGAAAATTTAGTTGAAATTTTGAAAAAAAATCTCTTTAATTATAAAATTATTATAATTAACTCCATTTTATCTAAGTTATATAGAATTATTTTGGAAAGGAAGATAAGCACATGGTTAGAAAGCCAGAAAAAAAGAGCTAAAGGCCAAACCGGTTTTAAAGGTTGTTATTTAATTGTGGACGGTGTACCACCTTATCATGCTTAGGATCATTCCAGAGGAGTGTCACAACAATTAAACCAACTTACTTTGTTGTTTTGTTGATTTTAGGAAAGCTTTTGACAATATGCCTAGGACCAACCTTGAAGATCAAAAGTATCTCTTTGTTTTGATTAGGGTAAAGAAGAGACTCGATATTGCTAAAATAAGAACTAATTCTCATGAGCTACATAGTGAAATTGGGCATTGGTAATCTTCAAAACACCATGGCAAGAAAGAATATGTCACCTTTGTGACACCAAGAGGGTTGAAGATGAAAAACACTTTCTCCTAGAATGCCCTGGGTATACCCATATTAGATCCCAATTTCAAAATATTTGTCACAATACCAACATTCCTAATCTTCTAAGTCATCACAATTTAAACACTTCTCTTATTGCTTTTCAAGCATTGAAATAACATTTTAAAGAAATCCAAATAATCTCTTACTTTTCTTAAAGTGCTATAGACCAATTTTGATCTCAGTGAATGTTAACCATCATCATCATCAAATTCCTTAACAAAAATCCAAATAATAATACACAACCTTCCAAAATAAATAATTGAAAGTTAAATTGAAACCATGAAATTTTCAACAACTTCAAACATGGATCAAATTCTAAATTCAATCCTTATTCTTGGTCTCAAATTGTAGTGTGAATGAGAACAAAACCATAATAATTTAAGTTACTCCAAATCATGGGCTTTTTTGGATTTAAGGTTATACTCCAACACCAATTTTTAGATTTTTTTTTGGATTTAAGGTTATACTCCAACACCAATTTTTAGATTTTTTTTTGGATTTAAGGTTATACTCCAACACCAATTTTTAGAAAATAAAAATTGGTGTTGGATAATTCTAAAACATAATTTTTATTTTTTATTTTCTATCTTAAAGTGAAGAATAAAATGGACACTATCGCGGGATATTAATATTAAATTAAGTCCATGAAGTTGAAAAGCTTTGACTAGGTTAAAAATTAAGTTTACAAGTACACTTTACCCCTTTTATATATAAATAATTAAATAAAGAATTGTGACCAATACATCTACTTTCTCAGACTTCTCAATTAAAGTTATAATTTATTTATAACTGAAATATGTGGAATCTAATTCTATCCGAAGTTGCTTTGAATTGGACTTTCCAATCCCAATTGGCCACTTATGATGGAAGTCGTTGGATGTTTAACGATTTACAATTAAATATTCATTGTATGCGAACCATGTCCCACTTTGGTTATCAATTAATATATATATATTCATTATATGCAAAACCATGTCCCACTTTGGTTATCAATTAATATTTTCATTCTATGCAAAACCAAATGAATTTCCATGTAATGTAATTATCAAAACATATTCCCAATTCCCAAAGGATGGTAGAGCATTTGATGTAATGTGCCAGTGCCACTTTACAGGTCTCCCACATACAACTCCATTCACATTCCAATATTTTATTGAAAATACAGAATTTAAATTCAATGGTGGGCCCTATGATTGCTAAATATCTTCTCATTGGGAGTTTTTAAGAACCAATCTTATTATTTCCCACTTCTTTTTTATATGAAATTTTGAAAGTTAATTTTGTAATAAATGGATTTTTTTTATTATAAATATGATAAGAGTTAAATATAAATCATAAATATGAATTAAGTTTTATTATAAATATAATTAAAATTAAATAAAAAATATAAATATAAATTAAATTTTATCATAATTCAAGATTTGTAATAAATGAATCTTGTTCTATATTATAAATATATAATAAGAATTAAATATAAATTATAAATATATAATAAGAATTAAATATAAATTATAAATATAAATTAAATTTTATTATAAATATAATAAAAATTAAATAAAAAATATAAATAAAAATTAAGTTTTAATTCAAGATTGGTATATGGTCACTAATGTATTTAACCATTTTAATTAACTTTAAATATTTAAAATAAAAAAGTTTAATTAAAAATTTAAATGAATGAGAACTATAAATTTGTGAACATATTCTAATCATCAAAGGAAAATTTATTGCAAAATTAGACAATATTTTTTTTTAAGTAAGAAGAAAATATATATTAAAAAAACCTGCCAGAGGCAAAAAGGGGGAGCCCAGTTACAGTCATGGTCTAGTTACGCTGATGAGCTGCCCCAACAGAGGGGAAACCAGCCCATTTAGCCACTGAGTCATTAAAAGTTTGATACAACATACTAAGCATTAAAGTCTGAAACTTAAAGTTCATTAACAGAAATTGACACATAACCTAGGTGGTAGCCACGTAGCTTGGCCAGGTGCCTTGGAGATCCTCGGGCCCAGGTTCCTCTTCGATGATCGRCGTACCATCTCCCCAATGCACTTCAKCCTGCGCTGTGTCTTCGATGCTCGGACAGTTGCTGACAGTGTCCTGCGTCTCAGGCTTGATCTTGGTCTCGCCATGCTTCTTTTCCTTCCCTGGCCAGGTGCCTTGGAGATCCTCGGGCCCAGGCGTGCCATCTCCCCAGTACCCTTCAACCTGCGTCGTGGCTACGATGCTCGGGCAATTGCTAACAATATCCTTCCCGTGTTGTTCTCCAAACTGCATCATGACCTCTCCGCAGTGGGTGGTTGGGCCGGGACCTTTACTCTCATCCTTTCTGACGTTGCCCGTGTCATTAGCTGCTTCATGCATGGGAGTCGCTCTGCTCGCATCTGTGTGGATAGCCGCCTGCAGAGTGGACAGTAGCTGGAGGAACAACCCAATTTTCTCGTTGTTTAATTCTAGGCGGAACTGTAAGTCCTCCACTCCCCGGTGAAGCTCGAAAACTAAGCCCTGGAGGATGGACAACTTGTCTCTGAGTTTCTCACCATGGATTGTGTCCGTAGAAGAGTGATCCATATGAGGCTGGTCGCGTGAAGGGGGAGGGTTCGGGGTTGCGGATGAGCCAGGAGGGGCCGCTTGACCGGGATAGGATAGTGCAGCCATCGACAAAGAGTGTATGACGTGCAGGGCTGAGCTGAGCGTCTGAGGAACGAGCTACAAGTGGTGGATGGACTCGCTCGGGGGAGGTTGCACGGAGGGGGGAGTCGAAGGCCGACGAGGCCTCCAGGGAGAGCCTCGTCGAGGCTTCCCTCGCAACCTGCGCTTATGCTTCGGCATGGGATGACTGAAACGACAAGCAAAGGTCCAGAGGTGAGGGAGAGTAACCGGGTGGCAGTCTGCTCTAGCCCACGAAGACCATAGCCGCGGATGGGAGAGCGCCTTCTGCCACCAACTCAAGCTGCGAGCCAAACAAAGAGCCATAACCAGGTGCAATTCCATATCAAATTCGACGGAGGGGGGAGGCGTTAATGCCCGCTCGCTTGACATGAAGGGTAATAAAGTCACAGGAGGGTGGCTAGTGGGGGCACGAGCCCGTCACATGGCTCCGTGCCCCGTTGGCGTTCTGCGCTCCCCTCCGCTAGCCCCGTGTCCTCCACTAACACCCCATCCGGGGGAAAAATTAGACAATATTGAAATTATTCCCTCTCTCCTTTTTTTTTTAACTTAGAGAGTCATGTAAGAAAGCAATGTGAAGTTAACATTTAAATTAAGCAAACATTTTCGAGAGGTCGTTGATAGGGTATAGAAAGCAATGTGAAGTTAGCATTTAACTTAAACAAACATTTTCGAGAGGTGGTTGATAGGGTATAGGAAAGAACACTCTTCCATGTCATAATAAGGAAAGAACAACTTTAATAATCTTAAGCCACACTAATGGTGGCTTGTGAAATTGGTGAAAGTGGGCCATTTTTAAAGACCCAACAAGATTTAAGTTTTTACTAAGAACATTTTTGTGTTTGTGAACATTCACAGGCTTGTGAAATTGGTGAAAGTAGGTATTTTTAAAGATCCAATAAAATTTAAGTTTTTACTTATAACAGCTTGTGTTTATACTTATGTTTGTTGTTTATTAATATTTATAATAATTGTTGAGGTGAGGTGATGTACAAGTTTTGGATAAATTTGATAATATAAATACCAATCATTAAGGTTGTTTACTTTTAAATGTTTACATATCTTTATTTATATAAATTTAAAAACACTTGTTTGAATTTGATAATAGGTATAAGTTTTAAATATGAGTTGAGTTTTAAATCAATGATTTTAGGAGTTTTGTTTAATTTTGAATTGATTAAAAAATTAAAATTAAAATTTCATTAAAGTTTTGGTGCAAGGTTAATCAATGTTTAAAGCTATTTTGTTTAATTTTGAATCAACTTAAAACATCTAAAAATTAATCAAAGTTTCAAATTGATTGGAACTTTAACTCTTTGTATTTTGTTAGATTGTAATTAAAAGACAATTATGTTGAAGTTATTCTCTCTCTTCCATTTTATAAAACTTGGACACTCATGCAAGGGAGCAATATGAAGTTAGCATTTAAACCCCTTAAAAAAAAATTAAAAACATTTTCTAGATGGTGATAGGGAGTGGGAAAGAATACACCTCCATGTAATAATACAAAAAGAACAACCTTAATAACTTTAAGTTGTATTGAATGGTGGCTTGTTAAATTGGTGAAAGTGGAACATTTTGAAAACCCAGCCAAGATTCAAATCTTACTTAGAATATTTGTATGTTTGTGCTTTATGAATATTTGCAACAATGATTGAGATCATATGTAAGTTTTGGATAAATTTAATGAAACAAATACTCTTAATCATAATAACTTAGTAATATATATATATATTTAAATAAGTTTTTCTATTCATGAGAGAGAGAGAGAGAGAGAGAGAGAGAGAGAGAGAGAGAGAGAGAGAGAGAGAGATGTCTTTTGTACTCAAGGTACCAAAAGATATACAAACTAACAAGCAAAACCAGAAGAAACAATGTTTATATGCCTGCCCATAGAGGGAAACTGGGCTAAAATTTGAAGTTAAACAACTAAAAAACTAAAGGTCTAGATAAGCATAGAAGATAAATCTAATAATTTGAACTAGAAAAGACTCGGATAGAGCTTGATTGTAAAACCTAGAGATCAAATCAACCATTGGAAGGAGACACCTGCTAAGCCACCAAGCCATAATTGGTCATAGGCTCTGCAATCAAAGAAGACCCAATATGTAGACGACCAGCTGAAGGAAGCAGGAAAGATTCCCCATGGCGCTTGACCAACCAAGAAACCATCGTCATGAGCAAGTTGTTCTACTCCTCGAGTGACTCCATCCTCTGCTTAAGTTGCTTGAAACCTGGTCCTTTGGAAGCATTCAGAATGCAACCATGGTCTTGGTGTGTCAATAGAGTTCCATGGTTCTGTAGAATTTAGAATTCTTGGTTTTGGTGCAACCCAGGTCAGGAATGATGCCTCCCACATGTTCTTCCACTTCTTTGTCCTCCTTATAAATCCAAACCATCCTTACTTCCTCTTCAAGAGCTGGCATGGTGGCTTTATCATTCGGCGGGACAAACTCATGATAAAATTCAGTGGCCTCAGTAGCAGCCTTGGCTGCCTACTTTTGACAGGCATGGGAATGCTTGGAACGTCCCCCTCGTGGAGCCATGAAAATGTGGGAGAGGGTAAGAGAAGCAAGCCAAACAAAAACATAATCAGAGTTCATGTCTGTAATTAGAGCATACTGAGATCAAATATACAATAGAGACTAAGAGCATTAGGGTCGAACACCACTCTTGCTCTAGACTTAACATTTTTGGACCCATCATGTTAACGAGAGCTAAGAGTATTGAAGATTTGAAACATTGTGTCGTCATAAAAAGCATCTTAATTCTACGTCGTGCGAAGAACAACCTACTCATATGATCCACTTCCTTCTCGTCCTATATATTGATCCAGTTAAGATCTCTCAATGTCCTCAGTGCATGGGAGATGTATGAATGAAAAGACATCCCCGATTGCCAACTTTGCATTTGATAGTTTCATGCCGGATAGATGACACCCCATCCCCGATCTATCAAGCACATAGAAGGATCAAATTACTTAAAGTATACATTTTTTTATCATTTAATTCCATATATCTTCATATGTGACAACATCTTCCACATACTCTAGTTATTATTTTTATTTTTTAACTCTAATTATTATTTTTATTTTTTAAAATAACTTTATATGACGACATCTACCCATACTATTGTTATTATTTTTTAATATAACTTTAGTAACATCTCCCATAAAATACCTCACAATATAATCACAAAAAAAACAATATAATAGGTGCAATAAAAAACATTTAAAAACCTAAACACACAATCACAACAAAACATCACAATAACTACTCATCAATGAAATAAAATATTAACATAACTGAATTAAAATATTTATAACTACTCATCAATGAAATAAAATATTAACATAACTGAATTAAAATAATTAAGTAAAATATTAACATAAGTGAATTAAAATAATTAAATAAAATTATCCATAACTGAATTAAAATAAAATATTGACATAATGGAATGATCATATGATAATGAAACACCGAGCATATAAAACAACACTCATGAAGACAAACCACAAACTCCATAAAATATGAAAACAATCTTTCAAAGTTTTGGCGAATCTGATTGCCCACCAGCGAACATTGATATTAAATTCAATTAAATTATTTGTTGAATGTCCAGGCGTCACCTTTTTATTTTAATTTCATTGTATCTGGTTATTCTCAGATCCCACGTCAGACGGCATGATTATTTAATAATAAATAATATTTACATAAACACATAAATTATTCCTGTGGACGGGTCCGGAAATATCTTGTGTGCATCGTCAGGTGATGGAATGGCCACGTGGACAAGAGAACATGGACCGTTCGATCTGACTGGGGAAGCTTCTAGACTCCCACTTCTAACAAAATATCTCCGCCAGTGAAGCACAGGAGCCGTCGGATGAGAGCCGATCCACGGACACGTAAAACGAGGATCCCAGCTAAATGCACGTGTTTTAAGCGCGCCTCTGGATGGTTCCGGCCCTTGTTCTATTTTTTATTTTCGTTCTTCGTCAAAGATTTCAACCCATAAAAGCTCGGCTTCTACAGTCTTCTTTATTTTGTGGCCTGTGTGTTTTCCCATTTTCTGCTTTTTATGCCGAGTTACGAGACGATTCACGCTTCTGGTGCTGTTCTTGGGCATGTTTTGGTCCAATTCCATTAATTTGTCGACATAACAAATGTGATTGCGGTGCAGATTTGTGGAGGATTTTTGTATTTCTCTGCAAATTGAGCTCATACAGACATAATGTCCGGTGGGGATGGAGAAGTCAAGGATTTTTATTCAGTAATGGGGCTTAAATCCGACTGTACTTCTTCAGAACTCAGGGCTGCTTACAAGAAGCTCGCAATGGTGTCCTTCGTAACTCCTTTAATGGCTTTCTTTTTTTGCCCTTTTTGCCTTTAATTTCTTCTTGCTTTTGTAGAATTTTCTGTCTGCTGTGATTGTGAATGGGATTTCTGGTTATAAAACAGCTTAGATTTGACATAGATCTTCAATTTCGTACTGCGCGCTTTCCACCATTGGGTTTCTCATTTTTTTGTTTCAGTAGTTAATATTAGAGTAGTTAATATTAGATATAGATTGAGAGATTCAAAATGTTTCTATTGAATTTCCGATTGGGAAATCATCTAAGACTAGTGATGTTGCAGAGATGGCACCCGGACAAGTGGTCTGCCTCAGGGAATGCGAAGGTAGCAGAGGAGTCGAAGAATAAGTTTCAAGCGATCCAGGAGGCCTATTCAGGTTCGGTGAACTTTTTATATCTTTGCATGGCTCAATTAAACAGGGAATTGTGATATCTTTGTAGAGAAACTTTGGTTCCCATTGCTAATCGGCATTGAATGGATTGGATTCTCAGTTCTGTCGGATGAGAACAAGAGATTCATGTACGATGCAGGAATTTATGAAGATGATGATGATGTGAGGAGTAATTTCATAGCTTCGATTATTGTTATTATTATTATTGTTCAAAGACAAATAAATTGTGGCTCTGGAAATTCATTGGAAAGCGAATTTATGTACAGGAAATGGGAGATTTTTTGAACGAAATGGCGGTAATAATGAATGATAACAAGGAGCAGGTGAGTCATAAGAGCACTCAGGATCTCAATAGCTGAATTCTGACAATGGACTTGTTATGGTGGAAAAGATCTGTTTGTGTGCTTATTGTTTCTTTTTCAGGTGAGTGGATCGGAGAGCTTTGAACAGTTACAAGATCTGTTCATGGAGATGTTTGAGAGCGATCTCAATAACTTTCATACGCCTGCGAAGCCGTCCGGCAATAAGAGGAATCGGTCCGATTTCCACAGGGGAGGAGCCGTGAAAAAAGAGGAGATTGGGGAGCCGAGCTTTATGAGTTCGAATCCCTTCCATGCACAATCTTTTAGCTTGGGAGTAAGTTTGCATGTCTGTTATTTATTTTTTTTGGTTTATTTTAGGCGAAGATCTGCCCAATAATCGAGATCCGTTCACAGTGGTGGTGAGATGGGATTATTAACTAAAACTTAGACCGAGTCTCATTCTAGTTTTAGTTTTTTTAGTTTTTATTTAGGATCAGAAAACAATAGATAAGTTTCATCCTAATTTAAATTAGGCTAATTTAGATTAGGCTAAGAAGAGTTTGTTTATTTATTAATTTATTTTTTATTTTACTTTACTTTTAGAAAGATACATTTATTAGAAAGTTTGCATAGCATATATATATATATATAAAACTCAACATTTCATTTTTAGAAATTGATTCTCATAAGAATGACATTAAGAGAATCACATTTTTATCAATCAAGATTAGATTAAGGCTAGATTCAATTGATAATTCATATTTTATAATTCAAAGGATTATAATTAATATTTTATAATTCAAAGGAGGTAGGGTATGTATACCTCTGTAGATTTTAGGAGTCATTGCTGTTTGGACGATTAGGAATCATTGCTGTTTGGAGGAAGTACTTTGTCCCACAAACAAGGGGTTTCATACATCCAATTTGATATATTGATCTTGAAATTAGATTATTATTATTATTATTAATTAATTTCTACACAAGTTATTGAGATTTGTTGACATTTGATTATATATATATATATATAGATTATGAAATCTTGCATTAAATTTATTTGAATTTTTTTTCAATAAATTAAGTAAGATAAAATAGTTTTTATTGATGTATATTTCTGAATCAATTTAGAATAATTTAGAATTAGGTAAAACCTTGAAAAGACATTATTCCTGTCAAAGATCTTAGATCATGATAGAATTTTGTTTATATGTGAAAGATCATGATAGAATTTTGTTTATATGTGAAAGATCATTTTTTTTTTTTATAAAATTTATGATAAAAAAGTAAGATTTCTTTGCTAGTGGTTCACTTGTTAACTTAATTTATAAGTGGACAAACTCTGTGTTTTTAATAAAGTTTTTTAAAGAATTTTATTGAAAGTTATAATTTCATTTGATTAATGGAAACTTTGATTATGAAAATTTGTCTTTAAATATTTATGTAAATTTTAAAATGATTCATGATTCAGTTTTTTGATTTCATTGAAAGTAGTAATTCTATTTTTAAATGAAAACTTTGATTATAGAATCTTCTATTTAAAAATTTATGTTCATTTTAAAATGAACTAAATTTGACAAATTGATGTTTTGGTACATTCTAAAATGATCTATAATTTAGAATTTTGATTTTATTGAAAGTCATAATTTTTTTATTCTAGTGTATATGTAGGTTTTCATAGTTTCTTGTTATGTGTTGAAATTTCTGGAAATAAATTTTGTAAGAGTTTTTATCTAACTTTTAGGATGAACACTTCACCTCTCTTCAAAGACAAGTCATACTTTCATAATCCCATTTGATTTATAAAAGCTTAGACCACAAAATTTTGTCTTTAAAGATTTTAATCTATTTTAAAATGAAGCAAATTAAGAAAAAAAATAACTAATCAAAAATTAAAAATTATCTTTATAATTAAAATGACAAGAATAAACTCCACTAATTAAATAATTTTGTTTATTTGTTAACTCATTCCATATAATTTAATTCTCAATTTAACCTAATTAAAATCATGCCTACCAACTTCTTGATGTTTAGTTGTCTTATAACATGACTATTATATGAAGGACTAGTTCTTAATTAAGGAATGTCATTTGATGTTTTGGTGCAGGGTCAAGATGGTTATGATGTAGGGAATGGAAAAGGAAGAAGAAGAACTGGGAGGAAACATCCAGTGAATTGTTCTGTGAGTGTTGAGCATTGATGTTTAGAACATACCTAACTCACCAGAGGGAGGAACAGGGCGGAACATACCTAACTCACCAGAAGGAGGAAAGGGGCAGGGTTTAGTTGATGGATTTCATTACCCAACAGTAGAGTAGGATAGAAGGAGCAGGTGGCACTAGAATTAGTGTGCCATCCATTGATATTTATTGTAAAATTGATGTAACGAGGTTGACGGGATTTCTCTTATGATGATGGATTTCTGTTATCTATTAAACACCATGCAATTTAGGTGATCCAACCAACGACTTTGTCATGATTCACTTCATGAGTTGTTTTAGCTTTTTCATTTTGAATTAACTGGTGTAAGTATTAGAAATAAAATACATTACAGGAATATATATTTTTTGCAATTTTCCTAGTATCTTTTTTTAATGATTAATGGATATCATTATTTGTGTTTTTTTGTATTTTATTAATAATTTCTATGCACTGCAAAGTTTGAGGTTTTTTTAATAGTATATTAAGATATTTTTATTATTATTTTAAAATAAAAGTTTTACACTTCAAGTTTCAGTTTAACACTTTTATCTTAATTTTTAATATTTTTAATATTTTTAAGTAAATTTCTTATATACATAGTTTGCATTTTAAATTTATATAATTTTTTAAAGGAAATTTCTTTTATATACATGTTATACATTTTAAATTAATTTTTCTAATTTCTTTCAAATAATTTGAGAAAAAATATATAAAACACAAATTCATATTATTTTATATAAAACAAGACTGTTATATAAAAAGTTGTCTTAATATTAATACTACAGTGTTATAACTACTCATATTTTCCTATATGATACAAGATTGTCTTATGTTACATTTTTATAAGATTCATATTTATTTTTTTAGAAATATTGTATTGTCAAACTTCATAATCATATAAATTAATAGAATTGTTTTAAATATGAGTTTTTTCTTATCACAAAGTTAATGATTTATTGACTTATCGTTGTTTTCATAGTTATATTAAGCTTTTCACTCTCAATTTATTATTTTCTCAATGATATAGTTCTGGTTAAGCTTGTGATGATGACAGACTATAAAATATTTTATTTATTTATTATTGGCACTTCTTCTTTTTTAGAGGATGGTGCTCAAGGTAAACTATTATGTAGAAGCTCAAAGCTTTGTCATGTCACTTACGAGAATAGAACTTGGGTAGAAAGGATAATACACAGTCACAACCATTTGGATTAAAACCAATGGAGAATTCTGAAATATTTATATGGAGTCATCTCTTCCAAACTATTGTTGTCATACATGAAATTTGTGTGAGTGATCTTTTTTGGGTTTGATTATTTTTTTGAATTTGATTATCATAATCTTTGTTTTGTATTACTTTCATACACAATTTACATATGACTTTTAAATCATCTTTAGATCAATAAACATATGACAACATAATGTTTGGTTACTTAATGTGATTCTCTTCTTTTATTTAAAGAGTGCTCAATTTACACTTTTGCTTCTATTGACCCAACTTAAATTTAGAAAATTGGAAGATCCATTAAGACAATCCAATTTATGAACACATTTGATCCAATTTAAATTTAGAAAATTGGAAGATCCATTAAGACAATCCGATTTATGAACACACAAGTGATCAATCATAAAACATGTGACAAGTTTCATTATTTCTTTGACAAGTACTTATTGAATGGAAAATATAAAAAAATACTTTTATCTTAATATTTTTAAGTATGGCCAAGCCAGCCCAACGATTTTGGTAAAGTCTACGAAGGTATACATACCCTACCCCCCTCTGGGTTTGAACCTGTAACCTCTTAAGAGGAAACACATGTTCTTAACCATTAGACCCACTCAGGCTGTATACATGGTATGCATTTTAAATTTATATAGTGAAATCTTTCCAATTCCTTTCAAATAATTTAAGAGAAAATGTATAAAACACAAATCCATATTATTTTATATACAACAAGACTGTTATACAAAATTGTATTGCATTGTTATATCTACTCACATTTTCCTATATTCCTATAGGATACAAGATTGTTTTATGTTAAGTTTTCATATCCACTTATTTCATTCTATAATATATAATAATATACATATTAATAAGTATAATACAAGTTATTAATCAATAATATAAGTATATGTTTTTTCAATTAGTTTAAAATGTTTTTGGATTTTTTCTATTATTTTTTATGATTTTTTAGAAATGTTGTATTGTAAAATTTTACAATTATATAAGTTAACAGAATTGAAGAGAGTTTCAAAGAGGATTTTTTTTTATCACAAAACCAAAGGTTTATTAATTTACAATTGTTTTCATAGTCATAATAAGGTAAAGTGGATTATGTAGAAGCTCAAAGTTTTGTCATATCACTTATGAAAATAGAACTTGGGTGGAAAGGATAACACATAGTCACACAACCACTTGGACTAAAACCAATTAAGAATTCTGAGATATTTGTATGGAGTCACCTCTTCCAAACCATAGTTGTCATACATGAAATTTGTGTGAATGATCTTTTTAAATTTGATTATCATAACCTTTGTTTTGTATTACTATCATAAACAATTTATATACGACTTTTAAATCATCTTTGGATCATATACATATGAAAAAAATGACAACATAACTGTTGGTTATCTAATGTGATATCTTCTTTACATTCAAAGAGTAATCAATTTACACCTTTACTTCCATTGACCCAACTTACATTTAGGAAATTGGAAAATCCATTAAAAAACCCCAATTTATGAACACACAAATAATCAATCATAAAACACATGTGACAAGTTTCATTATTTCTCAAAGTACTTGTCATTTATCATTTCATGTTGAAGTAAGGAAGAAGCACCTATCATTAGAGTAGGATTCATACTCATTATAGTAGGATTCCTCCATGTATGTAGTAAATAAATAATCATTTTGAAATTTTGAAAGGAAAATATAAAAAATAATTCCTCCATATATATATATATATATAGTAAATCAATAATCATTTTGAAATTTTGAAAGAAAAAAAAATAAAAAATAATACTCATAAAAAATATTTATATTCCAAATAAAATATTATAAACTGTATATAAAATAAAAAAGTTTAAAAATAAATATTTTTTCTCCATTTTTTACTATTTTTAAATCTATATAAATCAGTTTTCATCAAAACTTGTATAAAGAAAGAAGAGGTACGTGGTACTTAACCGACTCACCCATTATAAGAATCACACCTAGATTCCAATCAAATTTACATGCATTTATTTCAAAGCTTTTTATTCAAACTCCTTTACCTTTATAGATTTAATTTAATGTTAATGCTCACGTATATCCAAAGAAGGCACATAAAAGTCCATAACGATCTCAAAAAGGAAGCAAATGGTGTCCAAGCGAGCCATTCTCTTCCTCAATTTGAACTATTTTTTTTAAAGGATGAAACTTCCTCGCAACATCATTAGGACGAAACCTTAACATTAGAGACATTGCTATGATTGACAACAATGCAACCTCTTCTAATGACTTGGACTAAGACTAGTCACATTGACTTTCATCCATTAATCTTTTCAATTTTTTCCCCTTATTATTTTTAAAAAGTTAATATTTCTTTGTTAAAATTCTTTTATGTACGAGAATCTCTCTCCATGCGAAGTGTTTTTGAATTTTGTGCCATCACCACTACAATATAGGGTTTATTGTCTCTCTTTTGCATTTCACATGTCAAGAAATTGGCACACACATTTTTCTATATCCTTTTTTTTCATCTTGATTTGCATCCCTGTGTGTGTCCTCATTTCCATTGTAGCTATGTTTCTTGCATCCTTTTACATTCCAATTTGAATCCAGTGTGTCCATAGCATTTTTATTTTCATTCTTATAATCATTTTGTGTCCCTTTGGAACAAGAGTTGGTTGGAATGCAAAAATAGACACAAATTGGGATGTTATGGTTAGATGGGACATATTCTTAGACACAAATTGAGATGTTAAGGTTAGTTGGGATGAGAAAAGAGATGCAAATTACATTTGTGTCCCAATTTGCATCTTTATGTGTGTCCCAACATCCTTATTTGTGTCCCAACATCCTTATTTTTGTCCCAATTTTTATGTCATGTGATTCCTCTCATTAAGAACTTTCTTATGCCCAAATCTAAGTTCAAATGTAGGAGTTATGGTCCTAAGAAGTGAACTATCTTTTTTCCAACTCGAGACACACCTAAATCTTTACATTCTAGCTCCTAACCACTTCATCTTCTTGTCTTTACATTTGTACATTGTTTTGTCATAAATAGAGGCATATAACTCTCAAGGTCAAGGCTTGGAAAATAGATGATAATAGTTCCATACATCTATTCTTAGATATTGTTACCACTATCTAATCATATCACTTATTATGCATTGATTAAGTGTGTTGCTTATGTACATGTGTTTGCATTTGTGTGCATCACTTATATGGTGCATTTTTTAAGTTTCTTGCTAATTATGTGGTGCATTGAGTAAATGCATCACTAATTATGGTGCATTTCTTTATATGGTGCATCGTTTAAGTGTGCCACATATGGTGCATGAGTAGGTTGCTTATGTGTGTTGGTTTTGTTGTGCCTCTTATGTACACTTGTTGATGCTTAGGTATGTTTTTTAGGACATGCCTCTCGTGTGCATCACTTATGCACATTGCTAGTTATGGTGCATCACTTATGTGTGTCACTTACTATGTGTTAAGAACCAAATACTTGCATACAGAAACACCACAAATATTCAGAGACAATATAGAAAAACTCACACTTTATTATTATGAAACCCTTAGGGTAGGGAAACACCATACAATGGATCCTATTATGGAAGGGATCCTCTTCTATTCACTTGTCTCTTCGAGGGGGGATCCTCCTATTGAGCTACTGTTCCAAATACAATACTTCTTCTTCACACCCCATTACATTGCTTGAACCTTGTTATATAGTGCTACCAACCACTTAAGAACATTTTAGAGGAGGAACCTTCTAGAAGTAGAACCTTCTAGTAAGTCCTCTTACATTTATTATGTTTACACTAATATATATAACTACCATAGTGGGCCTTATTTAATAATATAGTGGACCTAGTCCACTTTACATTGAATGACCTCCACTATTATTACTACGACCCTCCAGGCCCCCCACTAACTCTCTAGCTACACTACATTCCATTCCCCTTATGAAAGTGTTGTCCTCAACGCTGGATATGAGGGTGTACACTACCTCTCTAACTACACTACATTCCACCCCCCTTATGAAAACGTTGTCCTCAATGTTGGATAATGCTTTCATAAGGGGGATGGAATGTAGTGTAGCTAAAGAGGAAGTGTACACCCTCATAACTAGCATTGATGACAACACTTTCATAATGGGTATGGAATGTAGTGTAGCTAGAGAGGTAGTGGGGGGTCTTATGCAATGTTGAGGAAAACACTTTCATAAGGGGGATGGATTGTAGTGTAGCTAGAGAGGTAGTGTACACTCTCATAACCAATGTTGAGGACAACGCTTTCATAAAGGGGATGGAATGTAGTGTAGATAGAGAGGTAGTGGAGGGGGGGGGTCAGAGTGTTGGGTGGTTATATTCTTTGCAGTGAAATTCTATTCGAGGTGGATCAACTGACAGTCAAAGTTGAAGACATTGACAATGAGACAAAGGTCAAAGTGGTTCGACCATGTAAAGTCAAAGTCGAAGACATCAACAAGTCAAAGGTCGAGGTGGTTTGACCAGGTAAAGTTGAATTCGAAGACATCGAAAACAAGTTGAAGAGGTCAACAAACAAGAGTTCAGCAGGCGGGTGTGTGGCAACTGACTGAAGACCGAATGAAGGCCAACTGGTAATTCGACTTGGTAGTCGACTGCAACAAAATCCTAAGATTCGTGAGATTTGTAGCCAATGATCTGTGTGGATCTATAACCGTCTTTGGGTGCATTTTTTTAGGGTTTTTGCTACCGTAAATGCTATAAAGAAGACATGTTGTAATGTTGTAAAAGCTAATCGCTAATCAATAATTTAGAGGTTGTTGGTCATGCAGATGTAAGTTGAATTGGCTATAGGGTTGATCTTGTGTAAAACAATAAGGTATGATGTCGATTGTGTCTTAGGTGTAAACCAAGGTTAGGCATGTAACATTTTATTATGAATTAATAAAACAATAAGAGAGTAGAACACTCAATTAATGTTGGTTTTCCCGTTTAGGTTTCTAGGGTAAAATCTGTGGATTGTGTGTTTGCTTTGTCATTTACTTTCTTGTTTAAATATTTCTTCCTCTCTTGTATTAGGTTTAGTGTGGAAGTGTTTCTCATTTCCTAACATGTGGTATCAGAGCTTGGTTTAAGAATCTTGTATCTGAGCTAAACCCTAGGTTCAGAAGAGTCGTAAGTCATAAATATTTAAATATTGTGTTAAATAATGGTGAGCAGCTCAAGAATAGAGATCGAAAAATTCAATGGCCAGAATTTTGAGCTTCAGAGGATTAAAATTGAAGATATCCTTGTAGATCGAGAACAATGGGAAGCAGTCTGCCTAGGTACCATTCCGACGAGTATGTCGACGGAAGAATGGGAGAAACTCGAGAGAAGGGAAAGGAGTACAATTCGACTTTGTCTTACAGATTTGATACTGCTAGATGTCTTAGGTGAACATTCGACCAAGAAACCGTGAGACAAGTTTGGAAGATTGTACTAGTAGAAATCCATGGTAAATAAGTTGTTTCTCATAAATAAACTGTATTTTCTGAGGATGAGTGAGGGTAGTTCGGTGATTAAGCATTTAAATGTGGTTAATGCAATTATAATCCATTTATCTTCTGTGGATATTAAAATCACTAACGAGAAGAAATGTGTTAGCCTATTATGTTCTTTTCTAGACTCCTAGGTGATCCACGTGGATATTGGTGGCCACCCACCTGTTCCAACTAGCTCCTTTTGTCAGTTCTTAGTTCATCATGTTCTTCTGTACTTATTTGTAATTGAGGGTTCTACCCTTTTGGGGATGTCTGAAGCCCTACACATCTTCCAAGTGGATACTAGTGGCCTCCCACCTAATCCAATTGGCTTATTTTGTATGTATTCATGTCAGCATATCTTGTTGTACATCTAGGACCGTTTTGGGGCCCTAAACAATGTTATTTTGGCATGCCACAGTTAAACTATAGACAGAGTGAGAGTTTGACAATATAATGCATAGGTCTCTAAAATACCTTTCCAACGGGCTATCACGCGCCTAAAACGGAGATCATATGCAAAAGTTATGACCCCGGGAAGTTGAGGTACCAACTTACCCAAACGGGGCCCACATGAATTTTGGTGTTTCATCTCCTAGGGTTAACTTTTTGGATGTCTAGGGTTTTGGCATTCATATTTATCATAAAAAGGCCTTCAGAGCCTCATTATAACTATCTTCTTGCGAATGAATGTAGTTGTCACATCTCTTCTTAGAGATAAAGTTGCCACCATTCTAGTGAGTCTTGCACTCTGTATTTTTACAGTCTCTTTACAATTCTTTCATTAATAGAAATCAAGTACTGTTGATTTCTCTGTTTCTGGAAATTTTCATGAGTGTTTCATTGTAATATCTTTGCTTTCATTTCATTCTGAACATAATTCGGATCGGTGGTATCAGAGCAGACTGCTCTTGATCATTTTTCAGCGCATGTGCTCGCCGAGGTCCGAGTATAGCCAATTGGGTCTCGAGCTTTTCTATCACGAGGACAATCACTCTCGCACACCCAAGAAACCCTCAATGGTGGTAGAAAATAAAAACGATGGCGTAGAAGATTATATTAACATGTTGTTTGAGCAAGCTCTCGCGCAACAGAGGGATGAAATGATGGAGAATTTTGCACACATCCTTCAACGTCTGCCGATAGAAACGTGTGAATTTTCATGAAGAGACCATTTTGGAGGAACCTCTCCCTTCAAGGTACAAGTCAATTTTGATATTCCCATATTTAAAGGTCAAATAGATGCGAATGCCTTAGAAAAAATGGTTAAATCTATTAGAAGGTTATTTCTTTGTTCAAAAATTTTCCGATAGGGAAAAGATCACTTTCGCACTCCTCAAGGCTCTCCCTCATGTCAAACATTGGTGGTAAACTTACTAGGAGAAAATTTCCACAGTGGAATCTAGAATATATGGGGTTGAGCCCACTTGGGATTTTTTTGTGGATGTAGTCAAAAAACAGTACTATCCTGTTGATAACTATGAAGACTAGTGCATGAGATGGACCACACTGCGGCAAGAGAAGAGATAAATAGTGTCGGAGTTCACAAATAATTTCCATACCTTGCGCACCAAGCTGGGTATCAAATACTTCGAGCGACATCTGGTTCTGAAATACCGTGGGGCTCTGCATAGGTACATCCAAAATGAAATGGATTTCCTAAACATCTCGTCATTGGGAGTTGCCTATCGATATGTTGTCAAAATTGAGCAGAAATTTAGGCACCTGAACAAATGGGAATTCAAGTCTGCAAATATGCAACAACCAAAGCATGGTAAAGAAGGCCCTAACTAATAACATCTAGACAACCGGTCCAAGACACAGGACAATAAGGGTAAAGGAAAGACGAAGAATGACACTGGGAAGTGGTGTGACTTCCACAAAATCCCCTGGCACGACACCGATGAATGTCGCCCGAAACATTCATTGGTGGTCGAGGTCAAAGGCACGAAGCNGTCCAAGACACAGGACAATAAGGGTAAAGGAAAGACGAAGAATGACACTGGGAAGTGGTGTGACTTCCACAAAATCCCCTGGCACGACACCGATGAATGTCGCCCGAAACATTCATTGGTGGTCGAGGTCAAAGGCACGAAGCTGAACCCTGATTTGGAATCCGATCCATAAAATATTGAAAACAGACAGATCATCGACACAGATCCCATTGCTACTGTTGTGACCACAACAATTCAGCCAAAAGAATCAGTAGATTCTGACGAGGGGGAGCGCCTCTTCCATTCACAGATGTGCGTGAAAGAGACCCTGTTGCATTTCATTGTTGATAACGACAGCCAGAAGAACTCGTAGCCATACAACATCAGGTGGATTCTGTTGGATTACTGAGAGGGGGGGGGTGAATCAGTAATAACGTAATTATAATCCTTTTTCTTCAAATGTTATATCAATGTAGAATTATTATCCAATAATGAGCAGTAAGAAATAAACAATCACACATATACATAGTACACAAGTGTTTTACGTGGAAACCCAAATCGGGAGAAAACCACAGAACGATTTTTCTTATATGTCTTGAAGAATTACATTCATTGGAAGGACCAACTTCCTTTGTTTTCCAGCTGGGACTGGAAGGAGTTTCCAACCCCCTAGTTTCTCAGGCTACAACCTGAGGGAAGCTCCAACTCCCCAATTCTCTGGCTACAACCAG